>PNEQ01080172.1:0-37567 GCA_003012365.1 Medauroidea extradentata
AGCCCAGGACACAGATATATATATTTTTTTCAATAAATTTTATTTTCATGAATTATTTCGACGTTACGTGACGCAGTTGTTTGTCACTCAGGTCTAAATTCCGGGAGGTTCTGGGCTCGAATTCCGTTAAAAGCTGCGTGCAAACGTTCAATTCTGACACACAAAAACTACAAGGCAGATCGAATTAGTGCAATTTACAGGTAGTCTTTAAAAGGGGTAAAATTGCAGTTCGCTTTCCACTTAGGTTCCTCTACAATATCAGCTGACATATCGTCGGTATACTGCCAAAGGTGATTAAGTCATAAATGCTATTTCGTTTAAAAACAGTAATAAATTGTAGATATTAACAAAAATGTGGTATGTTACTATACTGTGACACAACAGTACGAAACGACGAATAGACTTTAAACTTGGGCAATTGTTTGTGAACAACATATACATATTCCTAGCATTTTTATTATTTTATCTCATTTTGACATTGTCACTTTTGGCAGTAAACTGACGATATATCATCTCACTAATCTCAGGTTTGGGGCAGCAAATACGTTTCCGCGATACCTTTACTCTCTGAAACTTTGTAATGTCAATAAAGTTAAAGTGAATATTTTGACAATATATAATTGAGGGCACCGTCACCAATGGTTGTGCACAGGGTAAACAGCTGTTTCTCATTCGATTAACCACTTACCTTAGACGTCTGTAACTACTCTAGAACGTCAAATTAGCAGTTTTATAGATAAGGCCCAGGCGAAGTCGCTGTTAGTGGCAGGGACAAACTTAAGACTGCTTTTCGCGTGGACAGTTATAGCTACTTATCCTGCTGCAGAGTTAACTCGACTATCAGCTTTGACATTCTAACACTTGATGACTGAAGTACCAATCTTGTGTACAAAGAGGTTTTTCAATTAAAGTAAATATTATCAGTTACGAATAATACTCGCGAGCAAAGCCGCGGGGGACTGCTAGTGTATATATATATAATGCATGTTTGCAAAGCCACTGATTTTTTGCAGCGTGGTTTCTAAAATAATGTTTATAAACATACAAAAATATTTTCCATTCGTTTCATCAGATGTTACAACAAATATTTTTGTCACTTTGCTATTAGTCCCCGACTGAAAACGTTTTGACAATTACTTTTCAAGACGTTGCCTGCATAGAAGTCGAGCTGAAGCGCACATCATTACGCTTTTGTCATTCCTCGTCTAGACTAGAAGATAACATGGTACAGACAGCACAAGTTCGTAGCACTGAAGTAGCCAGCTGCTGGCCAGTATTTTTTATTATATGAACATAATTATTTAAGTTATAATCTCTTAAATGCACCACATTTTTTAAAATGTGCTAAGAAGTGTAAAATAATTTCTCCAGCAAAAATTCATTGTACCGGTGACTCTAGTATCCTCTTTTATGTAAAGTATTCCCATAACACTGTGTTATTTATAAAATAATCTTGAAATTTAGATCACATCCTTTATTTCCAGAAAATTTTTTAATATTCATGAATTTGTTGATTTGGTTGTACGATTTTAACAAGCTCGTGACATTTAATTTCGGTATAAATAATTTCATTTTAATTTGTTGGTTATTTGTAGTTGGATGTACGTACGTGTAATATTCACGCTTGTTTTGACAAGCCGTTATGGGAATACTATGCATGCTAAAAATATCTATCTATCTTTGGTAAACATAACCGTACACAAACTTGCCTTGTGCACATTTCTGCAGCTCTACTTAGTGGCTCTGTGCTGAGAAGTCTCTCATTTGACTGGGCCAATCAGAACAAGGTTATTGCGACTCCACATGTTTGTTAAACGCCAAGATTACTATGGTTAAATACATTGAATCACTGCCCATGAATCACAGTCGCACAATTTCTCATAAGGGATTGAAGTAAGTTGGTGCGAAATCCTTGTTACCATAAATCAGTGGCTCTTGTCATAAGATAATAAAGTTGTCACTATCGACTACAAAGAACCTCTATTTCGTACAAACATAAATTATATATTTTTTTCCAAACTTGAACGCTCTCTCCCTGTGAACGTGACAAGTCTAATATCAATAATCACATGTTTACCACGTGGCGATTTCTGAAATTTGGAAGTCTCGTTTACCAGATACTACACATCAAACATTAAAAAAAGTCCTTTGAATCATATTCTCGTTAAAAAAACACAAACGGAGTATTGAAGAGGATAACAGATAAACCTTGTGTTGAAAAGGCAATAATGTTTGCTGGATTCTCGTTCCAAATAACTTATCGAGTTTTCCACATTCGTATTTTCATCGACACCAGACCAGCTTAGCTGTTTTACGCGTGCAATTTCATCGTAGTGATAACGTCACTTATAAAATTCGAAGATATTTGTGTCACTTATATCAGTTTTTCATAACTAACCCAATACGTATTGGCAGACGAATATGTGAGGAAAAATAATTGTGTATTGACACACTGTAGCTTAAATCGTTGGTTATATGATCGCTATTGAAATCCTATTTCGTGATTCTTATTTTCGCAAGATATCGAAAACTTCAGTGAATGAAGGAGGATGTAGTAGTGATTTTCCATCATTTTCGTCAAAAATGTTTCCCTTACTAGGCCTGTTGAAAATTAGGGTCGACAATCCATACAGAATACTTTTATACAACTCTAGGGTCGACAATCCATACAGAATACTTTTATACAACTCCATACATTGTTACATAGTTACAGACTTCTTATTTTTAGAGCACTGATGGCAGATAGGAAAACAGTATTTTTTATTAAAATGTATTAAAATTATGAAAATTCTCTGTAACGGCTCTCCATTAATCTTAATTAACAATATTTCGAACGTTGTTCAGTGTTATCGACAGATAAACGATACTGAAAAGAAAGTTAAAATCATCCGCCAACAAACAAAATTGCGTACAACTTTATCGCCGTCATGTAACATGGCCATGTGACGCATTCGGCAAACCCAGGTCTTCGAACTGGAAAAACAAAATTGCTCTTGGAGCTACTAACCAGCATCTACCATGTTGCACACAAATATATCAGCGGCAACGTAAACAACAAAATCGCTTGGAGTGTAGGCAACACCAGCCAGTGTCTCAAAACACTCGTGTTTTCGTCGATGTTTCCCACCAACGTATATTAAGGCGGCCGCCTACCGCTCGCTTCAAATGCATTGCAGTGTGTTCGTTAACATGTTTAGTCTACGAAAAAATTCCACGTGTGCCCATTGTGCCAACGTACTAAAAGATAACAAACTTCAGACAAGGTCAGAACCTCATTGATAAGACGCCACGCTCATTAAAAACACTGTTTCTAAGCCCTTCAACATGACTAAAAACTGCCTTCTCAGACTTCCGTACTTCAAAATGTACTAACCGGATGTATGTGAAACTCAGATAGCGACCTGCACTGAACTTAGTTGCATACTTTCCACCAATACAATTATATGGTCACCGTTTAATGTCCCGTAGTAAAAACTGTTCGGCGGAAACCTTGCACGCTAGTTCAGCGCTCGGCTCGTTGAGGCGACGCGGCATTTGATGCGCGCTTCAAGGTCGACCTTACTGCTCCGTCGCTTATGAGCTTCTCACGCGCGGGTAGGCGGCGCCCTTAAGGTGGCCGCCTAGCTGTAAGTCTAGAAGTATGTAAGCGATAAGGGCGAGACAACACGAGCATCACGCCTCAGCCTAGCCTCTAGGCGCAGTCACTGACCTGGCGTGTAGTCCTCGCCGACAACTAGCCTCTATGAGACATCCAGTGGCCAACGTACTATTTTATGACGTAGTATCATTAACGAAGGTGCACTGACAGTGACTATACCCTTTAAAATGGTTTGCTCATAATTTTAATGCTTGAAAAAAAAAAACCCCGCAAAAACACCCATTGCCGCCAAACTAGGTTGATCCAATATATGATTTTATCATTTGTGAGTATACACGCGTATAATAAAATGTTCTTTAAATGATATTCGTAAGAAGACGTAACTCATTTTCGTTGAACAGTTTTAATTACTTTAGTTACAGCATTTCTGCATTAATGGCTATTTTTCCATCAAGACAAGAATTGTACTGTTCCAAATAATCGGTCTGCGTACAAAATATTTGTTATTCACATAATTAGCTTCAGCTACATAGAGCATTTAATGTATTGAAAAAAATTACCCAAGATGGTGAAAACAATAATTTTAAATAAAACTGTTAAACCGATTTTTTACATCTACCCTCGTTAATGCTTAATAATAATTATCGCCAAACAGCAGAAACAAAGGTGTATTTTTGTATGTTTTCAACACGATAACACTTAACACCATATTCAGAATATCATGACTTTATTCACGTCGTTTTCTATACCTTACGAAATACGAATTATAAACACGACTTCCAAGGGCGGTTATCTCAATTACGAGCTAAGCTATTAGTTGCAACACACGTTTGTCAACATTCACCACATGCATTCACTTCACGAATGGTTTTAGGCGAGTTTTTGAACAGACTTTATACTGTTCGTTTCAGGTAATTCGCAGACGCGAACTGCACCAAGTGAAAGTAGAAGGTACTTGTTGATAAAATGTCGCCAGACCAATTGTCTACGAGAAACATTACAAGTTAGAGCGAACAACCGACCCTACACTCCCACTTGTATTTTGTTTGGACCTATCTTGTAAACTAAGGGTCTGGCGACATTTTACCGAAAAGTATTTTATGATTAGTTTTTGTCACTAACTCACATAATGCAGTTTGCATCCGCGAATCACCTGACAACCAATGAAGCTGTGTACAACGACTAATGTCTAAATTGGCCGGTATAGTGACGACTGCCTGCTTGGAGATACATGTTTTGTCAGCAACACTATCATAATACCCTTTACAAATCACGTGTTTTGTCACCTCATAACCAATAAGTGGAGATGATGGTATATCGCGGTAAAAGTTGACTGTTTACTAGACTCCGATGCAATGCGCACATAAATGACGTTTTAATTTTGCTGTTGGCTCTCGTTAGTCTTCGTCCAATATCATTATTTTAACGAAGAACGTCTCTGATTCGTCTTCAAATAAGTTATGGCGTCTACATATCAGCCAATAAGAGACAGCGCAGTGTCTTGAAGGCTGTACTAGCTCAATAAAAATAAAGGCTTAAATTAATAGCTTGAGTTATATATACTCTCTATATATTACCTGTCAGTATTATACTACTAAAACAGTTTTTGAATCGAGAATTTTAATATTTTGCGACAACATTCACTTACAATTGTTAAAGAATGTATGCAGGGAAATTTCGCAATTTATTTATTGTAACTCAAGCCATACTTTATTAACATAAAACACATTCATTTTAGTATTTTTCTTGGTATAGAAAATGTGCTCTAGGAAACAGAATTCAAACAAATCTCTATGTTAAAAAGAGAACCCTGGCTGACTGAATGGCATATGAAACTGCAGCCCAAACCGCTGGACCTAGAAATGTGAACATTTTTGTGTGAGTTCCTTTTAGGTCAAAGGCGAGCAATAAAAAGGAATTTTTCGAAATTCGTCCCTTAAGGGAGTGAAAAGAGGTGAAATGTGTTTCATAAGATTCGTCTATGTAGCTCAAACCCGACGGCCTATCGTCGTGACTTTTACTTCAGTGGGTGAATAATAAAATAGCATATTAGTCAATTTACGGGTTTTTTCGAATTTCAACCTTTAAGGGTGTGAAAAGACTGAAATGTGTATTCGATTAATTATCAATATCCATCTAACTCTTCGGCATACAGAGTTGCTTTTTACTTCGAAGTGATGATGGTGTGAATACCCAAATAGTAGTTTTTTTTTCTATTTTCAAAATTTGACTCTCAAAGAGTAAAAAGAAGGGAAATGTGATTTTTATTAATCGTCTCTACAGCGCGAACCCAACTGGTTATCGCCATGATTTTTACTTCAATTAGAAACGTATGCAAATATATAACACAGGACTTCAAGACTTTTCGAAAGTCTTTAATTAAGAGGGTGAAAAGACGTTAAATGTGTTTTCGATTATTGTTCCATAACTATCGAACTAGTTAAGTACTGTTGCTTCAGAATGATTTTTACATAAAGACCGAAAATATATTTCAGGAACTTTTCCAAATTCAACTCCAGAGATGTAAAAATAGGTAAAATATATTTTCGGTTCGTAATCGAAATATATCGATTTCGCTGAATTTTTAGAAATTGACGTGATTTTGGTTAAGATGAATGCTTAATTCAATAATTGAACTGTAGTTTATTGATTTTTCGAAATTTTTCACCTAAGCAGGCGAAAATTTATGGAACGAAATGAAGGGTGTTTTCAGTTAATCTTCTACATATTTTAAAATAAACGGACTATTGTCACGGTTTCCACTTAAATGAGATGCCTTAATTCTATATAAAGTTTTTTTCTCGAAAGTCTTCAAATCCTAAGGGGATTAAAACACATTGAATATGTTTTATATAAATCCACGAGTGCTATCGAACCCGTCGAAGTATGGAGTTGTTTTTCGTTTTGTGAATATGAATACGTAAATTTCCGAAAAACAGATTTCAGTAATTTTCAAAATCCGTACTCTTAGGGCTGTGATGGAATGAGAAAAAATAATGAATCGTAGATTGCGCTTTAACTCAATGGGTTATCGTCGTGATTTTCACCTCAATAGGATACTTATACATATGTTTAACCTGTGATGGTAAGATTATGCGAAATTCGATCACTGAAGAGGTAAATAGACGTAATATTTTTTTCATTTACCCCATTAATTCTACCTAACCAGTTGACAGATTCTTTTTTGCTTCATAATGTAGCTTACGTAAATACGAAAAATTACTATCTTAGTTTTTATAGTGAGAAAATAACTCTCAAATACCCGGCAGGCGGGGAGGCTAACGTAAACCTTTCAAAGCAGACGATCCGAAAAAGAAAGTACAGCCATAGAAAAGTATTTTTTTGGGAAGTTGACATTCTGAAATTATATTGTTACACATCGTTATACAACCTCTATGCGCTCACTGACAGAATATTTAATTTTTTATGAACTTTCGCAGGTATTGAAGGCACAGCTATCAATGGTCGTGCTCGAGATACGATTCATCATACCACGTATACTACTTATACCATCTGAATGCTCCCTTACATTCTTCTATTTTTCTATGACTATAAATAAGGTCCAGGACAATAATTACGAGTAGCAGGGATAGACTTAGGGCAGTTTTTAGCTATAGCTACTTAGCCTACTGCATAAGTTCAATCTGAAGCCTAGTTTTCTTAACATTTAATGGCCGAGCTACTAATCCAGGGTACAAAGAGGTTCTTCAATTGAATAAATGTTCGCTACAGTGGTGGATTTAGAAAAATATTTGGGGAGGGGGGGGGGGGGGAAGCTTGCGTGCGTGATTTTATGGATTGTTAAAGTATCGGCCATCTCAAAAACCTGGTTATTTACTGTTACAGAATATTAATAATAACACACATACAGAAAGACACATTAAATTTACTTGGATCAATATAGAACAAAATTCCAGTTTCCTTGAGTCGACTGAACATACTTTGACTACGTAATGTTGAACACGAAATTTTTTGGGGGTGTGCCCCTTCAGCCCGGTAGCCCCCCCCCCTCCTCGCCCTTAAATCCTCCACAGATTACGAATAATAAACGTGGGGAATACTGCGGGCTGACTGATAGCTTACATCATCTATACGGTTCTATACCAATCATCCGATTGCGATAAAAATTCTGCAAAAAATGAGGAGTTTGGGGAGGGGGCAAAAAGAGGTAGAGGGACAGAAAAGGACACCAAAAAAAAATCAGATAACAAATAATTTTTTGTAAGTTGTGCGTGCGCCCGCGACGGTTTCAGCCGAAAAAAAAAATAAAAATTTTTGGAGGGAGGGGGTGATAATGGGATATATGGGGCAGAACGGGGTACCCAAAAAAAATTGTAGGACGATTTTCCTTTTCAAAATATTTGTAAAACCTGCATTAATTATCCTTAATATAATTTTGCTCCACGTAGCAATTTAAAAATATTTTTGTTTCAGAAATATTATCACATTAAATTGAAAACCTCGCAAACGAAGTTGCGGGAACCAGCTAGTTAATGTATAAAAATTGAAAATACACTTCATACAATTTAAAACGTGTTAGAAAATTAAACGCGCGATATCTCGTAACTTGATAAAATGTAACATGCACCAACTGTCTTAGCGGCTATCACACGGGCTCCCTAACTACGACCTGACACATCGCCTAGCCTTGTCAGCGTCTTGGGCGATGACCTATCAGGACAAACTACAGCACATATTAACATTTACTACACGCACTCTCACCTCGGAAAATTTACATTATTGTTCTCACTGTGAAAGCTTCCCGTAATACAATTTAGCAGTTTAATAGGCTATGGAACACAATTCAGCACTTGAAACGTTAGTTTATAACACTTAAAATAACAAAAATGGCTCGAAACATTAAACGATCCCTAAAAAAGTAAAAAAAAAAAAAAAGTAAAGGTTACAAAATATTATTGGTTTTTAAATACGTTGGAGGACCACTACTTAAATGTTTAAACCAGCAAACTTGAAACAGAAATAGTAACGGTAACAAAATGTTCGTATGTTGTGTGTACATACGTGACTATTCCAAAAGATAATCCCAAAACTTGAATTAAGCTACATTTACATAGAGTTTTTATATTCTTGCATCATTTTGTGGATTTGGTCTTGTTGTTTTGCTATATTCTGTTTCAATTCCTGACTACTTAATTCGTTTACGTATCGGTCCCCGGACACATTTCAGTGTTAATAATAATTTGCTAATTATGAATACTTTACTTTTTAAAGGAAAAATTTGTGTCAGGGTTTTTAAAATCTTTAAAATAAGTGTTATTTGCAGTTTTTTAAAACTGTAATACTTTTACAATTATTGTAAATTTCAAGTAAAATAAAATAATATTTAATTTGACGTATTGTGTTGTTATATAAAATTTATTAATTTTTTTACCTACAACCAACAAAAATATTATCACTCTACGCAATATTTTAATACCAATTTTTACAACTAAAAAAATTTACAATATCAATAAAGTTTTTGACCAACAATACTCGGAGTACCTTTTGAAATCCTTGTGTGTGTGCGCGCGTGCGCATGTGTGTTTGTGTGTTATGATTTATTATTTGTTATGATTACATCACGTACTAAGCAACAATATTCACAGTACAGAATATAAACGTCTGAAATTTATGTCCATACTGTAAAAAATTTCAATCACTTACTACTCATAAGACACGACCTGTGGAAGTTTCTGACAATAACAAAAGTGCATGCTAATAAACACTATATATTCTGTAATTTTTACAGAAAATGTATGTATTGCCATACATAGGTTATATCGTAGGATGTAGAATATGGCTTGGTTAACAGTTTAAATGCAACGTTAATGGAATTGTTTAAAGAACTTGGCTGTCAGAATAGCTGAAAGTAAATTTATATATTAATTTATTTCGGCATCATTAAAAGACAAATGTGCCAATGTGAAACGTGACCCCACATATGTTTTTTTTTTGCGCGATAGAACCCCTAGACGCTGACAGTTAAAAACATCTAATCATACCGGCCGTTAAGCACAGCTGCAGATGTGCGCACAAGGCATTGAAATAAGCTGGTGCAAAATATTGTCACGAAAATCAGGCGTTTCTAGCGAAGAGCTAATCAAGTTATTTATCCATTTAATTTACGCTTCCTAGATCCGTAGAACAGACGTATAAACTAAAATAATGCTAGTAACTAAGGCCTCTGCTTTAACAAGCAAGCAACCACGTAGTTAAGAACGTAATCAACATTAATATTCTCAATGTATAGCATTTAGAGTTTTTATTAATAAAATGTTTTAAGGAAATGTCAGGAAGAAAATTGTCGTACAAGAAATTTTGCCCATGTTTATGTTTTTAATTTTAATATCTAAAATTCAATTAAATAATTAATACTTCATTAAAGGCGTGAATTTCTATTATTTATAAATACTTTCTGTTGCAAAATTTGTAAAGAACTTATGTGTAGAACACATTCTGTTAAAATTGTTTACTTGAGAATCAACATATACTATAACAATTATCCACCTTTTTGTGCTAGTTAGGCAGGGCTGTTTAGTTTAAAAAAAAAAAAAAAAAAAAAAAAGCAAGATATCTTATGTGCACCGCCTACCTGCACATTAAAGGGCTAGGAGCGGCGGAGATATAAGGGCGACCTGGAAACGCGCATCACATTGCCTCATCGCCACAACAAGCCATGCAGTAAACTAGCGTGCAGATTCCCGCTGATATATTCGTACTATTAAGCGGTCGAAAGTCTGTAGTAAAGTTCAATGTACGTTTCTATCTGAGTTTCGTATGCATCGGGTTAGTGCATTTTCTGGTGTATTAGTCTATTAGGGCCATTTTTAGTTGTTGGAGGGCTTCCAAACAGTGTTTTTAATGAGCCGGATGACTTAACAACAATATTCCGACCTTGTTCGAAGTGTATTTTCTTTTTGTAACATTAGTACAATTGGCATATTTGGAATAGTTTCGTAAAAATGTATTAACTAGTACACTGAAACGCTTTTGAAGTGCGCATTGGACTACGCACTTAATAATATCGTTCAAGTGGTAAAAATGCATAATTTGGTATTTGTTCGACATAATGTTAGTTTTATAGATCTCACACTTGAGACAACATTTTCCATTTTTGAACATTTTATAGCTCTTATAGTTATCCCACAGCGGCATGTCAATGTAAAAATTTGCATGTTACAGGAACACAGAAATAACAAAAACCAAAATATTTACGTGAATGATGTAGTTATCACTGAAATAAGATATTGTGGCATATATCCTAAAAAGTTATAAAAAACACAATACGAAGTTATTTCGTATCTTCAAATAAATTCAGAAAATTTTTGGAAATTTTCTTCTTTTACCGAGATTTCTAAATAATGTAAGGTTATTTTTAAATCTTTTAACATATGCCCCATAATATGTAATTTAAGTGTTACTTATTTCGTCCGAGTAAGTCAGTTGGTTTTTGTTATCTGTATGTTCCTGTAACATGTAAATTTTGACTTTGATATGCCGCCATGAGAAGACTGTGAGAGCTATAATAATGTAGTCACATGTGTGACGTCTACAAAACTAACAATATGTCGCACAAACATTAAATATGTATCTTTGTCATTTTAACATCCCTTCAAATCCGTCACTACAAAATATACGTAAACAAGGCCGCGGGAATGGCGCGGGTGCCGGTAAAAAAAGGGGGGAGGGAGACTGCACAGGGGCCCTGCGCTGTCGGATATGTTATTAGAAGAAATAAGTTCATCCACTAATAATAATATTCACGCTATTAATCTTGCATTCAGGCAGTTGATTTGAAAACATAGGAAAAGTGTACTTGGGATGGTAAGGTCAGGGCCCTGAAGACTTTCGTGCATAAAGTCCCGGAAATCCTGCCGACAGCCCTGTACGTAAATAAAGATGTTTGCAGGTTTATGCAGCAATTGGTAACACGACGATGTGAAAATAAATAATATCAGTTAGGGAATGAATAAAGCAGAGGGGCTGTTTGAATGAGCTACGTTACGTCTAGCATATGAGGAACGTTCTCACTTACCTGAGGTAGAGTTGTGGTTGTCTGGAAGCAAGTGACACGACTGAGCCTAGAGCTGAGCTGACACATGAGCACATAGCTACATGCTGACACGGCGACCCACTTACCGTGCATTAGTAACCACCTCAAGAACAACATACCTCCCCTTTCGTTTCCCGTCTGTCATCACACCAACACACACACACACGTCAAAAAACAAACTTCAGCTAGTAGGCGGTTTGATCATGCGTGGGCAGTCGCGTCACCTAGGCTTTTATTTATTCATTATTTTAATTCGATCAAGTCCCCGTCCTACCTGCCACGTACACTCTATAGGGAATAGACTATGCTGTTTCGTATAACTGCAGAAATAATCGACAGCTACTAATGGGCATTAATGGTTTCATATTATGTTGTATTATATGTTGCAATGTAAGAAAATATTTACTGTACAATTTGCCAATTGGACATATCAGGTTAATTTTAGAACTACAAATGTCTCGCATTGTGATACATATCATAACATATATACAGTTAATGATTGCCCATAAGTAGCTATCAAATTTAATTGAATTTACACGAAAAACAATATAACAGATATTTGTTCATTACAGTTTTAACTGTGATTGTGGTTTTAAAATATGTGATTATTAATTGTTACCGGATCAGAGCTAACATACTTGGTAGATTATGCAGCTGGAAGAAACATTAACAGCATAACCTAGCATTAATGATAATAATGACCTAAGAAAACGTTTAAAGAGCTTAACATCTTTTTTTTTTAACAGTAATTAGTGCTAGTTAGCTGCTTCTTTGCGATTAGGCGCAGCGGTAGAAATTAACCCCAAAACTAATATTTTGAGTGCGACAAAGTTTCTCCTGTTTACGATAAGTTAGGCAAGGCAAAAAGTATCATAAACAATTGCACGTACGGTTTCATGTAGACTTTTTTTTATGCCGGAATCACAATGACGCGACGTACGCGACGCAAAGGATGCAACGCAAATAACATAAGATAGTCACCAACCAGCGTTGAGGAGGACGCTGTTACGTCACAGAAGCCTCAACGCTTATTGGCTGTCTTTATTTTTCTTCGCGTCCCTTCTGTCATGCCACTGCGATCCCGGCATTGCACGCTGAGTTTAGCGATACCGGCATAGGCCATTCACGATAATGTGAACACTGCATAACATTTATTATCAGTCGTTTTGCAGTCGTCTTTACAATTTTTAATATGAAAACTTCCCCGGGAAACTAAAAATCAGTGTAAACTTTTCAACACGCTGAAAAGTTAAAATCTATTGGACCGACAAAATATATTTTTAATTAATTACAAGTTCTGCTGAGTGTTCAGTTTGTAGTGAACAGCCTATAATCTACTAAATTATCTCCGCGCTATGATATAAACATTTGTCACTTACTGCTTATTGAAAAAATTTGCATTTGAAGAAAATTAAGTATTTGTGTAAAAAACATTTGATCATCATAACTGATATTGGCCACACATAATGTGTCGTTGAAATAGGATTCATGGTTTCGTAGATATAATGTAATAACCCGAAATGTATACGTTGCCTTAATTTTAAAAATAGAAGTCTGACCCACAGTTTTATGGCTTATCGCATTGCTAGTTGCATGCTAAATTCGGAAGGAATTGATTATTTAGTTCACACGAGATAAGAGGTCTTTTATAAGGCTACATTAAAATATGGGGTACAAAATAGGCATATTTTTATTATTTTAGATTATATTTACAGCATACCAACTCAGCACGTGTCCGCCCTGCAGTGATTTAAACCAGCCGCACACGAGTTCCGCTACGACATTTCTTATGGCTAAGCAGAATATTCACAAGGCCAACCACTTGTTTGCTGCAGACGTTACGTGTTTCCTGAAGAGATATTCTCAGAGCTCACAATTCCGGTAGCCATCAAAACAATTTAGGTTAGTTCGGCATTATTCAAGGACGCAACAAGGATTTTTGTTCGAAAGGTGTTAGGCAGGGCAGTAGCTAGGATTTGTGTTGGGGTGTGAAAAAGGGGGGGGGGGTTCGCGAACCTATGAATGTTATTCAAACAGTTTTCGTAACAAAAAGGAAAGTTGGTCTAGTCCCCATGGACCCTCCCTGCCAAAGTTGTTTGGACGATCTGGAATTTACAGCATTCTAGTTTAAAATTCTTACACTTAAATATACTCAACGAATGTAAATAAAATGTAAATATTACCTAACAGAAAAATAACCGTTCTTCAGAAAAATGTTTTACACTTTTTCAAGGGATGTTTCAACCCTCAAATTCGCCCTACCTTCTCAACTCTCTCCCCCCCCCCCCATCTCTGGGTGCGCCGGTGGTCTTATTCTTGTACCAGTATGCCGGACCTTAAGGGCGCCGTCTACTAGAATCGTGAAGAGGCGCGCAGACCTTTAACAATCCTGATTTCATTCGAAAACCATTCAACATGTTATCACGCGGTTAGGCTACGAAAAGCATTCAAGGATCTTAGTACAGGTATATAATTTTGCCATTAACTGTTATCGTCCCTAACAAGTATTTTTTTGAGTGCGAAAATGACCGAATCGGGACTTTCGACGCAGATTTTTATGTAAGAGTAATTATTTTCACGATATTCGGAATATTATAGACCTGTAGAGCGGCTCTTTCCCTTTCGTCGCGTAAGATAAAATTATATGGTCACCGCTTAAAGTCCTATAGTAAAAACAGTTCGGCAGGAACCTTGCACGCTAGTTCAGCGCTTGTATCGTTGAGGCGACGCGGCATATGACGCGCGCTTCACGGTCGACCTTACAACTCCGTCGCTTTTGAGCCTCTCACGCGCGGGTAGACGGCGCCCTTAATACTCGGCTATTTTCAACGTGATTAAGGCCTCTGTGGAGATAGCGAAGCCATTAATCAGAAATGTGACCAATTAGTTATAAAATAGAATGCGGCAGTATACCTGAAAGCAGACTTGTGATTGGAGGCCCATAGACGTCTGTCGGACCGCTGAAGAACAACATGAAATCAAGCCTTTATACCATGGAATGGAAAAGGCGGGAGAAAGGAGATTACCCCGACAAAACCCGGAAGCCAATGGCAACGTTCCCTACTTGTGAAAAGTCGGTGACCGACCCCTGCAGGGAATAGAGCCCGGATCGCGTTGGTGGGTGGTAGGAGGCGGGCGCTATAGCCACTGCGTCACCCCGGGGCCGCGTGATCAGTTGTTCAGAGTATTAGAAACAGGAATGGAAGCAGCCATGGCCTGTCAGAAGGGACCATCCCAGCACTAGTCTGTTGTGACCTACGGAAACTATGACAATCGGAAACCAGTATGGCTGGACCGGAAATGAAACCGGTGTTCTTCAATACGAGTTCAGTGTTTTATTTCTTCACTGCCGCGTCTGATTTGTCGCTGCTTGGATGGAATAGAACATTTTACTTAAATTATGCGTTTTATACTCAATGATAGCTTAAAAATTAAAAATAACAATAGTTCCAAATTATTGTTGATTCTTAAATGCTTTGGGGCAACTGTTAAGCAAACAAAACAAAGAGGCCAAATAAAAAAAAAACGAATCAATCCAGAAATTTTATTTACATGTAAGATTTCTGATAATCTTTTGGAATTATCACATATTTACATACACTTTATGTAATTTTTGTTGTAGTTACTTAATTTTTCTCATGTTTGCAAATTAAAACTACCCCTATTATTTAACTTAGTTGTCCCCCGACGCAGTTAAGAATGTGCAATAATTATATATATATATATATATATATATATATATATATATATATGTATATGTTGTACGACGATCTGTATATATATATATATATATATATATATATATATATATATCATCGTACAACAGACACAGTGTCGTAACTGTAAAATTGGCGATTTTGAGATAAGACTGTGTGGCCTGTCATCCTGAAGAGCTTTATGTGGTGGGCATACTGATTTATCTGTATCACTTACAGTGTAGAAGGTATTGCATTTTAAGTTTCGTCATAACTAACATTTTCCATTGAATTACAAGAAACATAGTAACGTTTCTTAACATACGCCACTATGTTTCTTAATAAGTTGATATTTGTACAGCGCAAGGGACATAGTGACTTATCTTTACTTACGCCACTATGTCTCTTAATAAGTTAATTTCAGCGCAATACAGATAGTGACGAATCTGATAATGCACAACATTGTTATTCATTACACAATTTTTAAGACGTGATTCTTGTTTAAATTAAATGACATACAACCCGTGTTGTACTCAGCAAGAAGAAAATTATTGCTACCTATAGCTGCGGAGAGGCTGTTTTTTTTTAAACACAGAAGGCTTACTAACTACAACCTTTCAGTTTATGACGTTGGTACTAAAGACTGTGCTTGTTTTATGTGGTATAAGGCATTAAGCCGCAGAGGATCCTCGGAGATTGCCACACGCCTTTACAAGTTCCTTTGTGATATTGATTAAAGGAATATTGTGAAGTATTTTTGTTCTCTGAAGGCTGCTGTGGTCAGAACAAAAATTCAGCCATTGTCACAATGTTGCTTCATGTTTTGTTAGCACATTAAAAAATACAACTTTCATATCTTTAAACTTTTTTTTTAATCATACCACGGCAGAATGATGGAGACTCGGCACATAGTGCTATTCATTGAGCTATGAGTACAGCTGGTACTGTATTAGTTCCATCAGAACTAAAATCAATAATTACCGATTTACGTAGAAAAAATACATGCACTGTCCAAAGCATAGAAAAAAAAACAGATTTCTTGACATTTTTAGGGCAAGCCAAAATACTCAGAATTTCTTCCGTGCGGCAAGATAACGAAGGTGAGAAGCTCAACTGACCTGCCATGGTAGAATACATGGTTTAAAATATAAAGATCCTAACAAAATATTTTTTTAAAACACGTCATTTAAGGGATTTTGACCCTTCCAAGGACTTACATTACTCCCAGTGTGAAGCCAAATCTACTTTACAAAGAAGGAGAAAAAAATTAAACAAAGGCTTGATGGGACTCTATACTGGTGCAACGCCTGTCATCAGGGGAGAATAAAATGTGAATTTCCATAGAAACTTGTGCCACATGTAAAAGTCAGTGAACTTCGTGAATGACTGTCAATGGCATTTAAATTTCACATGTACTGCAGTCAGTTTTTCATGATTTTGTGCTTTTAATAACCAAACTTAATAACAACAAATGAGATAATAACCACTTGATGGGACTTAGTACTGGTGCAAAACCTATCATTAGGGGAGAAGGAAATGTGAATTTCTTTTAAAAGTTATCTGGAGTCATAAGTATAGTTCGTGAATTTCTTGAAAGGCTGTCAATGCAAATTAAATTCTATTACAATAATTTTTCATGATTTTTGGTTAGTAAAATTATTCTGGTTTGAAAACTATAGTACATCTTCCTGTAAAACACTTTTCGTTATATTTTACGTTAATTACTACAAAAACAAGTATTCTGCGGTGTAAACGTAAAAAATAAAATTAGAGCTACAAGTGTCTTTATACTTCTTTCCATCTTTATGACAAGTAGTCGTATCTACTTCAAATGGCGGGAAGAAGAAGTAGAAAAAAATAATTAATTTCAACAACAGGACGTTAAATATTATATCATTAAGTACCTAAGCCAAAAATTTATTTTCATTCAGGAGTTTACATATAAATTTATAACATTAAACGTAAGCCTGTTTTCCTTTAAATCGCTCTCCTGAGAAGTAGTCATTTTGCAGTTACGACACTATGTCTATTGTACGACGGTGTGTATATATATATATATATATATATATATATATATATATATATATATATATGTATGCATGTATGTATGTATAAGACACGCTGCAGAATAGAATGGTGCCGTGGTGCTCTAAAAATGGCAATTTCTCTGTGGTGCATCGAGCAAACAAAATATATAAGTAGTATAAATTTTCCATGACATGTATACGAAATTCTCACCCTAATTCGAAAAAAGAGTTCATAACTTTTAAACAGCTGGATAAACTTTAATCAAATACAGCTAAGAAAGATCCCGAAGAAACTATTTTCAAATAAAAAAAACACACTGAAATGGGAGCTACGATCTCACTGACGGGCACATACACACACAGACTGACATAGGCGTCAACTTATTACAACTCTCCTTTTTGGTCAGGGGTTAAAAATAAAATTTGGCTAATCTCCAGGAACTTAAACTTGCGAGAACATTGTCCGAACCCATATGTACAATAAACTCAAGTCAACACGAATATGTTATTCATCTGTATGTATGTATGTACGTGCGTATGCATGTATGTACGTATGTATCGTATATGTATGTGTGTATGTACGTATGTATGTATAAATGTACATATGTACGTGTGTATGTATGAATGTAATAAAATCTTGCATTTCATTTAAATTTTAACCAACTTCCAGTCGTTCGAATTATTGGAAATTTTGCTCATGGATTAAGAAAAGATAACAGTACGATAATTCTATAGACCTGGTATTCTCACCCATGTCCATCAGTTCATATTAAAGAAATGTATAATTAATACGATTTTATTAATACTCAAAAGTTTATTATCTTTTTCGCATAACGCAAGTTTGGATCCTTCGTAGTGAAATTAACTCTATAGGCTCATTATTGGGCTTTATCTCATTTTTTTTTCCGTTCCTGATTAGGATTAGTTGCTAAATTTCCTATTCCAAATCATTCCATTTTAGTATTATCTATTTCGTTATTTAAAGAGCAGGGCGAGAGGAAGGCCCGCAGCCGTCTCTAATTGACGTAACCCAGCCCAGCCTACCTGCTTCATTTGTAGAGCGTGGAACACTCCTACAACAATGGCTTGTCATGGTTAGCTAGTCTAGTCTACATAATAACGAATCATGCAAAGACTTTCTTGTAGAGAGCTCAAAGAACAACACAACAACTCTTTCTAACAGGGTTGCCACATCGAAGACGACTAGAGACGGTTATGGAAAACAGCACGCCAATTGAGCATCGATGAGGCAAGTGATGACAAGGCATGAATCAGCCTAAATGTCATGTGGAAATATTTATCTTGTCATGTTATGATGCTTTGTACGAGCTAGCCTACGAGAATATAAATGATAATAATTTATTCTGATTTAATGGAAAATATTCCTATTTTTCCGAAATGCTTGTTTTAAGTTCTTAATGGAATAATTTAACTTAAAAATTCTAAGAAACTAAGGCTAGTTCATGTACACCAATATTAAAAAAGAAATTTAAAAATCGGGGGTAGTATGAAATAAATTAACCTAAAAACCACTAACAAATTTGACAAACAACGAAATTATATTATCAGTTCTGCAAAATTTGCACTGCTTAACGATGATTTCAGACAATTTACTTTCCAAGAGCGGTACTTCCTTCTGGGCTGCTTCTAATATTTTTGCCTTCTTTTGTTGTCTTTTGTATTCTTTACTTGCTTTCATTCCCCCGAGAAAAATAGATATTTATGATAAGTATTTCATTTTAAAAGTTGCATGCGCTTAGGCCATAGACTAGGATACATGATCAATTTAACCTTCTAAAAACGTCTTAACTGAAAAAAAATAGTAGTCCACATATTTTAGCACACGATTTGAGTAGGCTTACTGGTAATGATTTTAGTTTCAGAAAAATTCTAACGAAAAGTGGTCTAGGTCAGCAATTTTTCATGTAAGTAAAAAATACCGCTGCTGTTACAATTCTGTGAAATACGTAACCTAGCGTATTAATTCAGTTGTTGCACAGTTAGGTTAAGTTTGACCAAAATGATATATTTTCAATTAATACGTAGTCTGAAAATGTTTCCAGTTGTTTCAGAAACTTGCTACCTGTAAGGTACGGTACGTAAACTATGTTACAGCAAAACGGGTTGGATAGGAACCCGAGCAAAATTTCAGTGTAAACTCTGTGTTTTAGATAGGCTAGATAGAACAGTTTACAGACAATAGTAATATAATTTTATTTGAGAAAATGTATGAACTAGAGATTCGTTTCTGATTTTGCTCCTATTTACCCTTAAGTTCTTATTCACCAAGTTTACGGTATTTATTGCATAGGTAAGAAAGCTAATGATAATAGCATAACTGAAAAACCGGGCCGCAAACTAGTGGAAACTTTATTTAGGTCTACCGCATAACTGAACCATCTCACATCACACTTACGAAAAAGTAAAATTTTGTAAGGGCATTGTACAAGTTATTTATCTATAGGAAAATAAATTATTCAGCAACACACACAGACACACAAGTAAGAGCTTGTGCAATTTTTTCTTTACCCTCGACGTCACAGCAACATATCTGTCATTTTTACACAACGATAGCGCTGACTGTTTTGTTTTGATATCGGCAACTAATACATTCAGGTGAGGGAATAAACAAGTTCTTGAAGACTTCAAACTTATTTCCTAGTGTTATTTTCACTATCGTTTAGAGTTCCCCACAAAAAATACAAGTTGTTGACCCACCACTGGCACACGAATACCTATCGCACTTCGACATTCTATGTCGTCACTATCGATAACGTGAAATCACTTGCCAGTCCGTCTCGATTGTATCAGTCGATATGTCAAGATTTTATTTAGAAATACAGGCATTGTAGCTTACATCTTAATTATCCAGTGTGAGTTTTTTCAGTTCGGTAATTAAGTTGGTTTTCCTTTGAATTATAAAACCGTTTAATGCAAATTTGGACTTTCACATGCCATTATAAAAAAACAATGAAACCTAAAAATATTTCATTACAGTATAATATAGTCACAATGTATGTCTACAAAACAAACCACATCTCGTACAAATATAAAAATGGTGTTGATTTCATATTTCAAAATATTATTAAATACAAAAATTTTTAATTATTTTTGTTGTTATAGGAGACCCTGACAGGTTTGAAACAATAAAATTTTAAAGTCACCGCTTGAAGATCAGTAAGAATACTACATTAAACGAAAACACTACGCCAGTTTTGTGCTCTGAGTACAGGGGCGATGCATATATTTTCATAATGGCAAATATTTTGATATTTTTAGCATAGTATTACATATCTGAAGAAATTTTTTACTCTTGCTACACATATACTACTTGGTAATTTAACTTGACTTTTATGTAACTTATTTCGTTCAGCCTTTGTTCATATTCTCGAAATGGCTGCAATTTTTTTCTATTTTTAGCGTAATAAAATATATGTTAGGAAATATTTTTCCAAATTTCACCATCGAACTTGGTACACATATACTACTTAGTAATCTGACTTGACTTTTTTTGCATTTCATTAATCTTATGTTAATATTTTCAAAATGGAGGCCGTTTTTACAGTTGTAGCATAATATGTCATATCTGAGGAAATATTTTTTCCGAAGTTTATCATCATTGGTTCAAAATATGACTTTTTGTATTTTGTTCATCCTATGTTCATATTTTCAAAATGGCTGCTACTTTTACATTTTTAGCGTAATATTACATATTAAGTAACATTTTTCCTAAGTTCATCAAACTCGGTGCACGTATACTACATACTAAGCTGAATTTACGTCTGTGTATTTCGTTCACCTTTGTTCGTTTTTAAAAACGGAAGCCATGTTTATATTTTTAGTATAACATGACATATTCAGTGATATATTTGTCCGAATTACATCAAACTGGGTACACATGTACTTACTAGTAAGCTGCCTCGACATTTATATTATGTTGTTCTTTTCGTGCTCATATTTTCAAACTGGTGGGTATTTGAACATTTCCGAACGCACAAAATATCAGAATAATAATTTTTCAGAACCGCATAGGAATTGAAGCACATATAATGCTTGATAAGTTTACTTGGTGTTTGAGTATTTTTTGTTTACATTATAATATGTTTGTATTTTCAAATGGAGGTTGTTAGAATATACTTTGATAACACGATAAAGTTAAGGAAGGAACAATTTTTCAAAACTGCTTCTTAATTCGGCATACAGATTACAGTACTTAGCAAAGAAACATAATTTATATGCTTTCAGCCATTTGAACATATAATTACACGAGATATCTCAGAAACAATTTTTAGAATTTCATTAAACTCTGTACATACAGTACTTTTTAAACATTCTTTGATCACACGAGATATTTGAATAACTATAGTTTACAATTTTCTCAAACCTGGTACACGTAAGTAAAGAGATAACTTTAATGTACATTACTCATGTTGTGTTAATAGTAACAGAGTGACGGAATAAGAAAATATATTTTTCACATGAGATACCTAATGGACCATTAATCAGAATTTCATATAACTTGGTACGCACGTAGTATCTAATATAGCGACTTGAGTATTACGTGTATTGTTCACGCCGTATTCTGTCCTTAAAAGTGTTGTCCTTCGAATCTGATTGATCCCGTGAAATATATGAATACCATTTTCGAAAAATTCTTAAGACCCGTTACTACACATTTAATTTGTGCTAAGTAAGGTAACGTGAATTTAAAATAGTTTATTCGTGTTGTCTTTTGTTTATATATATATATATATATATATATATATATATATATATATATATATATATATATATCCCAATTTCAAAGATTTTAAAACACAAGAATTCATAAATTTTAATTCGTGTTTGTCAAGAACTGCAGGACCGATCGAAAGGCAATTTAATATTTGCACTCTTTACTATTCAACTTTGATGTAACTATTTTTTTTACTGTTGTTTTTCCACCATGTAAGAAGACAGCACAACAATTAATTAATATATTATTATTCAATATTCTAGATGTACATTTTACCTTTTAGGATTAATTTGCATCCTCTTTGACAACAGTAGACGTATTATTAATGCTGAAAACTCATTCTTTTAGTCACACCTTTATTCATTCCTGTCTACCAGTCCAGGACCAGTAATCACGCAAAGATGTTTTAGTCACAATGAGAAATAACTTGTCTCATAGCTTAACTTAGACGTAGAGTTACAAGTTATTTTATTATGTTTTCTGTTATCCGTAAGTTTATTCCAAGT
This sequence comes from Medauroidea extradentata, assembly GCA_003012365.1. Lineage (NCBI taxonomy): Eukaryota > Metazoa > Arthropoda > Insecta > Phasmatodea > Phasmatidae > Medauroidea > Medauroidea extradentata. The sequence continues at coordinate 22,615 of PNEQ01080172.1, forward strand.
TGGTACTATTGGTTCTATGCAAGAACTTTGAAATGTTTAAACATGTGTTTGAGGCCACATCATTGTTGACCGCAGTCTGGCGTCCTTCACGAGCCCTCTGGTCGGCCGAGAACTCCCGAGAGGAAGACAGACGCCAGATGAGAGACTTGATGATGCAAGTGTTGAATGAACAATAATCGTCCTTATAGCTAGGGTTACCAGACGTCCTCTTTGACCCGGCCATGTCCTCTTTTCAACGCCTCGTAAACTGTCCGGCCGGATTTCGCAAAAATGGGCCAAATGTCCTCTTTTTCAAGAACAGACAGCCAAGATGTATTTTTTTACATGGTATCTGTGTCACGAAATGTTTAGGAACGGTGCCGACAGGCCTCGCGCTTATGTGCAACTTCTGTGCTTTTGAAATGATTACGTTGTTCGTTTGTTAAACATATGTGTTTATAGTAAGTGCAATTGTCAGTCTATGTTGAATACTATTTCATTCTGTGTTTTATTTTGTAGTGCTAACATACTTGGGAGTTTATTTCTAAAAATTATGTTTGCTTTTTTAAAATCTACTCTACTTAACTACAAGATAATAAAGTAACTAATTTATGAATTTACATAAAAAATTGTTACGGTGTACTCCTAGTGTTTTTTTAAGTGTCCTCTTTTTTAATGCTTTGAACAAGTATGTGTCCTCTTTTTGGGTTACACTGCTGTGGCAACCCTACTTATAGCCCTCGGCCGATCGTAGTCCTCGTAGTCTAATAGCACGCAAACGAGATATGTAACAGTGTGTTATTATTGAACTACAGACACCAGGAAGTATTTTGTGCTTTATCGTCAGGAGACCGAGTGCCTATGTCCTAAAATTATGTTTTAGTAATTTTTTTTAAATATCCAATGACGTACAATAGGACTAAAGTGAACAATGGCGTCCACAGATAATTGTTGTTACCTTTCCTGGAAAGGAACTCTGTTCCCAGGACAGTTATTTACTGACACATGAGTACAGTCATATGAGGTAACTTTGTACCAATTTGGGGTAACATTGTACCAGGCACTTTCATTTGTATAATAGCTTTTTGGCATTCAACCACTATGGAAACATTAAGATTAACAAATTTAATACTTTAGGGCACAACAGTATTCTTAAATTCTGAGATACTTCATTTAAAATTAAACTAGGTTGGTGGTACAAAGTTACCCTGAAAGTTACAAAGTTACCCCAACTGACTGTAAACATCGTTTGCAGCGTGTTAATAGAAATATTTTTTTTTCCTCTAAGAAACTTCTCAGCGTGTTTCTAATATGTGCATTTACGAATTGAACAAATGCTTCAAACGATGCTGGAATGGTAGTTTCACATAATCACGATAATTAGAAAGTTAATTTCGGAGTCCATCAACATGTCAAAAAACGTCTTTTCCAATCTGTATCCAAACAACAACTTAGGGGATTCATATGAAACTACGATAGAAGAGTGTAACGGACTTAGCTTACAACTTTCCAGCAATAAAAAGATGGGGTCAACTCGGAAAATATCAGTCTACGATATCACTGCACGTCGTTTCAGCGACTTGCGGTAGAGGCGGTATCACACCAGATGAGCCGGTCAACACCGCCCTTAACGCTGTGCCTCACTCACACAAACACGCGACCACTAGGCGGGCACCTTAGGGGCGCGGTATACCGCAATTTTCATCACCATTATTTTATTTTTTATTTGTACCAGATATTTTTTTTCTTATTTTAGACACAAAATGTGACTAAATTTCGCTCTTATGAAATTTTTTATCTCTCATAGGTTTCGCGCAATGGCTTGTTAAAGTCATATTTTGCATGTTTTCATTTTAACTACACTGAAACCAACTGATACCAAACTAAAAAAATCACAGTGGATGAAGACACTGCAGGCTACAATGACATTCTCATAAAATAAATAATGAGAATAATTTGAATTTAAAAAACAATGCTGAAACTTAAAATAAAAATTTTAAAAAGTCTCTGTAGTTTTGTGGATATCGTGTACATGTTGTATTTTTACTGTTTCGGCAGCTTAAAGAGCCTTCAAAGAAGTGCATTACTACCTAATTTTCTTCGTATTCTTGGTAAACATGATTGGTATTTATATATCTCGACATGCGAAAGCATTCATTTTTAAAATTACGTAGTTTATTTATTTAACAAGCCGCCGAACGCGTGCATAGCATTAGCCGTAACAAGTTTTTTTCTGATAACTGATCAGTGTACGTCAGTGTTGTCTGCTTAAGAGTGTTCAAGTGGAAACTACTCTCCATTTAATATTTGCATGAAATATTGTTAGTTTTGTAGACGCTTTGGTATTACATTTTCCTATAGCCTAACAAAAACAAATTTAGCTCAGTCAGTTTCCTCACGATGGCACTCCAAATTCAAAATTTGCACGTTTATCACTCTTATAAGCCGCAAAAAGAAAGAACATAAGGAAATAGAAAATTCGCACTAAAACTACATGCCACGGGCTACTTACTGACATATTTTAAAATTCATTACAAAATAATTTGTGTTTGAAAAAAAAATAATGTTTTGCATCTTCGATTTTTGTAATCACAAAGGTATTTTGTTATTGTTTTTAAAACATGCCAAACAGTTGCCCGTGACGTGTAGTTTCAGAGTGAATGTTTTCATTTAATTATGTTAATTGCATTTTTGCGGCTTATAAGAACATAAAATATGCTAATTTTGTCTTTGAAATGCCATTTTGGGGAAACTGACTGAGGTAATTTTTTTCGTGAAAGGAAAACGTTCTCCCATCTAACGTCTACAAAAGTAACTCTATTATTCCATGCAAATATATTTACAATTTCCCCTCACTTGGACGTCGTTAATAACATCATTCAAATAATGTTTACACGTGTGTATATACATTTCAGATCCTCCATTTGTTGCTACAGTTTATTTCCACGCTCATGAACATTTTTAAAATGGCTATATGTGAGGTCATATTTAGGTATGACAAGGTTGGCGCCTAATAATTTAAAAGGCTCATGTGTGTACAATACACCTTCATCTTTAATATTACGCCATACAATGATTGTGTAACTCCTGGATGTCTCATAGAGGCTAGTTGTCGGCGCTAAGACTGCAAGACAGTTCCCTGACCTATGCCTAGAGGCTAGGATGAGGTGTGATAAGCATGTTGTGTCGACCTTACGCTTACGTACTTTTAGGTCTCAAACGTGAAAATATATTCTTCTAGACGACCACCTCAATGACACAAGATATTACCTCCCAAGCAATGCGTGATACCGCCTCATGCTGGTATATTATTGTTTTCACTTTTGTATTGATCAAGTGGTGCAAAACCAATGCTGACTGCCTATCTCTATGTGTGACTGAATTGAACGGCGCCATATTTAAAGGCAAATGACAGACAATGTACTTACCTAAGTATTTTGTTTAAAATATTACACCCACCCTTCGTGAAATAAACAATGCCCTATATTCGGCGTTCAATTAGGTCGTGTAACAAAAGAGCAACGTAAAATCCTATTTTTTTAACGACTTTTATTTTGACTGGGTTTCATGCCCCGTCGACACGGAGGTCAAAGATACGGCTGTAAACAACTGTACATCGTGACAGGGAAACTGGCCTTTGTTAAGCAACCATCACAGCATTGGGGAAAAAACCATGGAAAGCCGAAATGAGGTTGGCCGGAGCCAGGACTCGGACCCGAATTTAAGAGGGCACAGCACATAATTCAGCATTAAGAGCATTATTTTAATTGTGCGTTTCGCGAAGTCTATTCGCAAAAAAAAAAAAATCTATCTTACACACTTGGGTTTACAAACTTTCTGAGCAGAAATTTTTACCTAGTAATATATTTTTGAAGAACAATCACTGACGCTGAAATGCTTGTACATTAAATCGCCACACAAGAGATTAAGCTTAACAAATGAATCATTGTGTGTAAATGTTTGTTCATTAAGTTTGATAATATTAAATAGGATTGTGTTTTGTAGTTTTTCTATATTGACTTTCAAAAATGTTATTTTTAGAACAGTGTTTTTAGTGTTTAGTTATCTTCCACACTCTCGTAAATATTTATACGAGTTCTTGTATAGTTTGGTGTACGAAGGAAGGACATGGCTAGAAGCTGAGGCAGCGACACGGCGCGTGTTTCAAGAAGTCCTTGGAGTAGCTGCTGATACTGCAGACACACATCCGTCCTAGTGTAGTACTGACAATGTTTCATAAACTTCCTTCCCCTCGTCTTGTTTCGCCACACTCCCTCGCTCTGACGTACTTTCTCCTGACTGTGCACATTCCTGTATCGTCACAGCCTGCTGCTTGTCATACCTGTCCTACATTGCAGTCACAGTCTCTTCATACCAAATTGTGTTTTACAAAAGTCACGTGATTTAAGGAAATCATACGTGGGAGATTTGAAATTACATTGAGAGCCAAGATGATACTTCTCAGTAATCACTACTTTTATAAGTCGTTCACTTTAAACAGAGCACTCCCTCAACGTATAGTAATAACCAAAATCTACATTATTGGGGCAAAGGTGATCACTTTTCAGTGTGGTGGGACGTTTACAGTGGATTTTAGTTTCATGATAGTTTTCGTATTGAAAACAGTAACGTTGAAAGAAAAATAGCTGAAAGAGAAATTTTAAGCAGTGATTGCAAAGTTATGTATATATGCACTAAAGAGAGCATACTACAATTTTCACATTGTATAATTGTGTTTATATTACAGAATAACAAATTCACCATAAGTTTCAAAGACTTAACGCTTGTAAAACAAACAACTACAAACTCTCGACACGTGACGTCATGTTACCACTATGCACAGTCTCGCATTGATTAGGCCCAGACGAGGTGTTGGCAAAGTTAGCCATTATCTTGTTTCTAGCTCGAAGTAACTTACTTGAATAAAGTATAAGAAATTTATTTTTGTTTAGAGTTTCTATTTTAATGATTACAGCAAGGGTTGTACGCTAGTGGAACAGAGAAAAAAAGTAACAAAAGTAAGACATTGTGCCAAATTCCACCCCTGCCCCTTTTTTTTTTAAATTTATATTTTCTTTGTTAAGGAGTTGGTCACAAGTTTCTACATGTTCTACTGAACATCTCAACCAATCAGAGAGCAGCACACTGGAGACAACCATACAAAAATACTATACTATCCTAGTCGGCATTACTCTGGTCACGTTATCGACCTATGATCGCAGCTATGTAACTACTGATGAAAGGGGGACAATGAAAGCAACAAGCGACGCGGCTTAAGCCTAGAAGCTAAGTACATATTAACAATGACCACAAAGTCTACAATCCATATTTTTTAAGCTATACTTATTGTTTTTTTTGTCTTAAAACAACATGAAATGTATAAGTTTTTTTTTTTTTAATTTCAACACGGTTTGTTGAATATTTTCATTTTAAAACAATTTTTTTTCTGTTGCAGCCATGTTGCATTCTTGTTGCTGTGGGTGAGAATACCAGGTCGTAACTATGAAGGTATTGCGTTGTTATCGATTATTAATACGTGTGAAAAATTTCAAATAACTATTCGGACGTTTGTAAGTCGGTAAAATTGAAGTGGATGATTTCATCACATTCATACAAACAGGGGAAGCTAATAAGAGAGTGTTTATTTAGTACGTCAACTAGAAACATGTTCTGGGACACCTTAAAATGGTTAATTTTATTAATTTTTTTTAGATGTGTTGTTAACGTCCCCCGGTTTTATGCCGTTTGGCTTAGTAAGAGACGGCTTACAAACTATCTTAACCAAAGTACACGACCCAAACATCCATGCCCGTGTTGGGATTCGAACCTAGGACCTTTCTTTAAGTTCCGTAAAAAAAGAAGACAACATAACGCAGCATTACAAGTGTCAATTTAGTGTACTGTGCATTAAAGTTGCAATATTCTTAATGTATGCTGCACTCTCACCTGTAGGCCTATATCTTACTTCGTGTATGTCCTCCAGCTGACACACCCTTTCCTCAAGTTACGTCACACTGAAACTGTAACTTAGCTTCAACGTGTTAATATGTACATGTGACGTGTTTGTGACGTGACATGAATTCAACGTTGAAATGTAACGTCTGGACAACGCTGCATACATTAACATACAGAATGATATAGGTCGATCGGGATGAAGTGAGCACTAAAAATGTAACCTTTGAAAAATATCTGTAGCCGTTACTGGATATAATTCAACACTAGCTCTGGTTGCATTACTGCTTGTATGGTTGGCAGCGAAATTAACCAACACAGTCCCGTGTATTTACCTATTTAAATACAACAATACTGAAACAAAATACAGAAACGACATAATTGTATTATATATAGTTAATAAACTTTTTTTAAAAATAAACTGTATAGGTACCTACTGACTGCACAATTTATCTTGCACGCGCAAACATCAAGTGCCGTGTCTAGAGATGTCGGACATATCCCGTTGTCAGCCGTTACGCGCGGAATGATACGAATTGGTTGAAAATAGAACTTTAGCAGGTCTTTGGTGAGTGCTCGCTTTATCCCGAACCGCCTACTAATAACAAAACTAAAATTAAGTAACTTACGAGGATACCTGAGGGCCAGTGTATCGCAGCCCGGATGCAAATGTATTAGTGGGCTCCAGGGGCCATCTGTTTACCCCGGAAGATGACGTGAAATGAGGTCTTACAATGGAGAAGCATGAATGAGAGAAACGGGAGATCCCCGAGAAAACACGCCAGCCAGCGACATAGCTCGGCACGATTCCAACATGCGAAAATCCAAGGACCGACCTCGCTGGGAATCGAGCCCGGATCGCCCTGGTTGGAGGCAAATGGTCTCGCCACTGAGCCAACCACGGCCTGTGTATCACCACCGGAGGATTGTTAGTCTAATAAGTTGCATGCACATGTATATAGCGTGATACATGAATACAATAGTCACGTCTCCAGTGTAACGTTGGCTGCACGTTCGTGATATATGACTAAACGTTTCGACGAACATAGTTGTTACGCTGAATCTCTGTCGTTATAGTCCATACCATAAAATAATTACATTTTTGACAGATCATAAGAAAGTAGAACTATGTAAACAAACACGATGTATCCTTCCGCCACCATGTACTGAGCATCTGACAATCAAAACATGTCAACCGTTATTAAGGTAGGCTATATGATAGAAATAAAATGCTAATGTGTTGTTATTTCCATTTGGTTATTTTTTAAAACCCCAAACATGTAGTTTGTATTCAATACTGGCTGCACATTAATCTTGTTAGGGTAAGGTGGCTATGTTAATGGAAAATTATTTAATATTATAATAATGAATGGTCTACTTTACAGATGTCAAGTTAATCACTCAAGATCTAAGATAATTTATTGTAAACCTACCTAGGTATACTCAAAATTGTTATAACATATAAGGGCATTATAAAAAAAAGACAAACATGTGTGTAGTATTTGTTACTTCGATTTTTTATATCTACTTGACACCTATAAAGTTTAAATAACAGTAGTTTATTTGGTTACAACAGACTGAAGTTGCAAGAGTATATGGCAGCGCAAGCAAACATCTTTAAACAATAATAAAAATTAAATAATATAAACATGCATTAATACAATTATTTTTCTTCTTACCTTAAATTCTGTTCTGAACTACCAGATCATAAAGAAGCATGTTTTAAGTTACAAGTGATAGGCTGTCCAAAAAAACATATCTTCTGTGGTAGGGCCTGCCTTAGAAATTAAAACAAATATAATACCAGTGTTATTATAAAAGTCGTACCACTCACAATACTTCAAATGTAATTTTTTACGGTGGCAGGGGCTGTAAACATTTCTTGTAGACTACAGTTTGCTCCCTCAAAACCTAAATGGAAAATATACAGGGTGGTCCTGAACTACAGGTACAAACGCAAGGAGGTGATTCCTTATGGAAAATAAAGGAGGATATATGTAGGACACTTTGTACCTAAGTGTAATATTGTGGGAGTAATGAGCCGCAGAATATCGAATTTGAAAACCGTATTTATTTTAAATATCGGAAACAGAATTATGTAAAACGACAATACTCTTGAACACTGATTTGTGTTATAATAGTCTTCAAACCCACATCAAATAATGGTTGATACCTTCAGCCATTACTAAAAGAACAGAGGTGGCCACCCTCTAAGTGGACTAAACGTTTGTGCCATCGGGATAGTGGAACATTTGACAATGTTTTATTGAGTAATGCGAGCTTTGTAATAAAAATGGTTCTCTTATTGCAGCTGTCTGGGGCTCATAGTTTTCGTGAAAAATGCACGCGAAGCTTTGGCTGAAGCGACAGAGTACCAGGAGAGCATAGGCAATACTGCGTACATTGTGTTTGGAAGTGTTCAATTGCTCTATCCAAAATGGGTTAGAAAACATTACATACAAAAAATATCGTACAGTAACTTGTAAGGGAGATAGCCACCCTTACAAAATGACGTTTTATCGGACAAAAATTAAATCTAACCGACAATAAGAAAGATATTGTGAATTATTACATTGATCGTAAGTATTTGCACAGCCACTATTGTGGTGTACAACTTCGAGAAAAACGAGGGGGTATTTTGTATTGCTTTTCAAAGATGTAACACAAATGCATAATACAAGTCACCTTCACGCAACATGTTTATGTGAACTATTGAAAGAAACACGTATGAGGATGCACTTTATTGCCCGCCAGGTATGCAACCCGCGTTGCAAGGCTGGTCATTATGACACAGTTGCGCGCGCATCGTTCGCTTAGCACCGCTACCGTGGTGTGCCAGGCCAGGTTGGCATTGCACAGTTGGTGCGCAACATGGAGAGACATTACACATATGCAGAAATGGCAGATATGCATCTCATGTATGGTGCTGCTGGAGGTAACGCGAGGGAAGCTCAGCGTCTGCATACAGACATTTCCAAACATACATTGTCCAGGACATGGAATGTTCTCGTCTGTGGACCGACGGTTACACGAGACTGGAACACTTACAGCAAACAGGTATGACATCGCCGATTCGCCATCAAGTAGCACACGTGGAATTGCTCGCACAATGCATGCAAGCCACCAAAGTGTGTTGAGGGTTCGCGAAAAGGTGCAAGCATTACAACCAGCTGATTTTCAGTCACGAGTCGATTTCGCTCGCTGGTTTCTGCATCAATGCGCAAACGAACCTGGATTTGCTCGCAACATTTTGTGGACCGACGAGGCTTCTTTTACGCGTGATGGAATTCACAACAGTCGAAACAGTCACGTATGGAACGACATCAACCCACATGCGATGGTTGAACACCGCCATCGAGTGACATTTTCTGTTCATGTCTGGGCCGGCATTGTCGGCGACAACCTGATTGGCCCTTATTTTTTGCCGGCGCGTTTGACTGACCACCTTTATCGACAGTTTTTAGAGGACATACTTCCAGTTCTGTTGGAGAATGTGGATTTACTATCCTGACTACATCTCTTTGTCTCACACCTGTGTACTTTGCTGCTCTTGCTGGTTGCTCTCTGTAGAAGCTCAAGCATTTATATGCAGTTTCTTCATCACAACACTGAATAACGGTTTTCATTATTTCCCGCTCTCTGCTATGCACCTCCTTTATGCGCCTCTGCAGGCTACCACCTTCACCTTACATTTTTTGGGTATACACTGAGGGTCGATATTTTCCTAACAGCTACTACATGGCTGTCGACTGTGTGTCGCCTCCTTATCTCCTCTTCTTTCCCTGTCCTGCTGTCCCCGCACTGCGCGCTGTGAGACACCAAGATAACTGCCCACTATAACACCAAGCTTGATGAAATTTCTGAAAGTCATGTAAGTCATACTATGCTAAATAAATTAAAAAGGCCACCATTTTAAAAATATAAACACATAACATTTGTAGAGTGGAAATATAAAAGAACATAAGTGGCAAAAGAGACAGATTTGAGTTAATTACTTCAACATTATTTACGTATCAATGCTTATGTTTTGCTGTAAGAACTAAGTGCGAATAATTTTCCTAATAGCTTTTACGGACGTGTATCGGATATCCTATTTGTACGCATTCTCTATCAGTGCTGATTTACTTTTTACTCGAAAACATATTTTTGCAACTTAGATAATTTAGAATTTCCAATCCACATCTGTATTGTGCTAACTATGAATACTACGCTGTTCTTATTTTACGTTGCGGAATTAATTCTACTGACCTGACACTGCAAACTTCTTGCTAAACGCTGTTCACCCTCTATAACATAAATTCATAGCGGTTCTACATTTCTTATAACAATGCAGTAGATCATTTCTTTCCAAGTTATATTACACCCCAATATTTTAGACTAACTTAAAATGTAAAGAATTTTGTTGCCATTGCTATATTTCGTATGGTACAAGTACTTCCATTTCTTACTATAATATTTTTTTCTCCGGTTGATGTTAACACTCATGAAGTAAAATGTATTTTTAAATATAATCGTTCTGAATTAATATATATGCGGCTAGTTTTAAATATATTTGGTTGATGTTGTCATAAAGGGCCCAATGAATAATCATTATCCGGAGACCCGCGAGGGCATCTATCGCATCAGTCTTAGGAATGGCCAATTCTGAAATGAATTCGTCGTTGACTAATTTTCAAGTTGCTTCACGGAATTGCTTGAGACTATGCCAATTGTTCTTGCGTCGTATTCATTACATGTATTGTTATTCATAGACTTTGAACAAATTTGTAAGAAATCACTCAGGTATCATCGATAAAAATCACTGTGAATATTTAAGAAAATACAATTTTTTATTCTTAACAGCTTTCGGACTTGAGTACGAATATAGGCCTACAAGTTGACTATTTAGTACGGCTTCAAGAAGTAGGCACACGGGTATCTTTGTTGTACAATAAGTTTTACACTTCCTCATTGTTGCGCAACTCTCGCTGTGGGAATGGCTGCAGTGCAGTCATGAATTTGTAAGATGCACATAGAAAAACTTTCTAAAGAATAAGGAAACTTTTAACCCAAACACAGTATGGAACAAAATTTGACTGTTTAAGAATGCTACCTGAATGGTGAGAAACAGTTTTATCACACCTATTTTTTAAACAAATATATACGTATCTGCGTTAAATTAAGAAATAAATTTTACTGTGTATCTCGTGCCTTATGGGAACAGTTTTTTTGTTCTTATGTATTGTACGGTTCAGTTGATAACAAACGATGTATTGCTCATGTCGGCTTGTTTACTGCTGTTGTAAAACTTCAAAACTTTCAAACGTATCAAAATAATAAAGAATTCGGTGCATTAGTGAAGAAAAATTGATTTGTCCTCATTCTATCATAAAAACGTTTTTTAGAAATGTTATTTTCACAGACTATTTTCTTAGATCACCAATTCCGTACATACTAGCTAGTTTGTATTTAATGTTCTTTTGTTTTACTAACAGTTATGTTGTTTAGTGCACGGGGCTTAATATTAGCACCGCGATACTTGTTCACACAGTCATACATTTACTGCCCGAGAAGAAAGGTTCAAAGATATGTGTGACTGACTCACCAACGACCAATGGCCAGCTCCATCATTCACCTCGGTTGTCAGAGATGGAGATGTGGCCTTCTCCTCCGAGAGTGAAACTCCCCTGTAACATTATCTCCTGGGTTGACCTTCTTGGACGTGTAGATCAAACTCATTACACATCGTTGTTGGCGGGATTTCAGTATTTTGGAAGGGGAGAGGGGGGGGGGTAAGGAACACAGATTCAGTCAATAAAGCGAGGAGCCGGGGGTGCTCCACAAGGAAATGTTTGATTCAAGGCGCAAAATGGTTATGCTATTCAACCAGTTTTCTGCTAAGTTAGCTATTTTGAAAGTAATTACAGTCAAATGGTGGGTTCTAATCACCAAAATAAAATAAAGTGGCGTGAGTATTTTTTTAAATTTAAATATTGGATTGGAAATTTAATTTCCCCTTCCCTTTTTTTTACACCTTTAAAAACAAAGGAAACCTTTCTCCACGAATACATTTTGGAAACCGTGCTTAGTATCTAATTTCTATTAGTAATCATTTACTTAATTTACTAATGAACATAGACAAAAGAAAAAACTCTACTGAACAGCTGCGCAGTAAATTGTAAATACTGTTGTCGCATGTCAATACTTTTTATTTTCTTAGTGCAAAGAATAAACAGAAAACAAAAGGTAAGGTGTTATTGTATTACACTGTCAACTAAACGGTGACAGTCATGCATTTACGTTAAAACACGCCCCGTTAGCGTAGGGAAATTTGCTTTGGAAGATAAGTTTAGCAGCGAGGAATTGACTTTCAATTAGTTTTAGTAGCCCCTAGTTCAAATCAGCCGAAATCGACCATTGAAAACTGGTTCTTTTGAATACTCTTCCCATTAGTTTAATATTTTAACCAAAGTTCCACCACAAATCTTGGTCCTGCATTTTCAAGTTATTAGTCATAAATGATGTAGTTGCTATTAAGTTAGTATTTTTAAAAAACTTGCCTGCTGAAACGTAAACTAATTCTGAAAATATTGCACTTTGGCCAAAATGTAAACATTTATTAAAGAGCTTCGCCTACCTGGACGATTCATGCTTTGATTATAGTCTGCTGACAGTCTACGGCACAGAAATAAATTTTCAGCAATCTGTGACCCGTTTATCTACAATAAAGTTTTAAATTATTTTTTCAAAGATGATAACGTATAAATACTGAACAGTTATCAGCACATGTAAAGCTCCAGAAAGCTCATTTTCCAAAACGAAAAATATTGTTAGTGACTTACCTATCCGATGGATGGCTGCTACAGAACCCTAAGAAGAGTACTAGCACAGTAACATATTTTATAAATATTCACGTGAAATACCTCTTGTTACAATCCACTATTTTATTTTAGTGAATTCATATACAAACACCATTTTATTTATTTACAAAACAAAAGCTAGTTTTATTCCATAAGAGTCATGAATACGATAACTCTAACACTCCTCCTCGATTTTAACTCTACCCAGTATTAAAATAGTTATAGCAATATGTAATAACAGCAGCTTCATAATTGCCGTTATTTAATGTTTAGTAAGCTTCGGAATTTCACAAACTTTTCTTTTCGTAGTGGTTTAGTCATAATATCTGCTAAATTATTTTCCGAACTCACATATTCAATCTTTATGATATTTCTTTGTCTTGGTTTTCTGTTTCTTTTTCTTGTTTACAACTTTCTTTCTGTTCTTTCGCTTCTTCAAATTTAACTTTCATTTCATTAAATCTGACATCTCGAGCTAGACAAATTTTATTTTCCTCTGCATCCCACAAACGATATCCAGCTCCACCGTATCCCACCATAATCATTGGTTTTGCTCTTGATTCAAGTTTGTTTCCTTTTGGAATTGTCACTACCCATGCTTGGCATCCAAAAATTCTCAGCTTCGATAAATCGTTTGTTCCATACCATAGTGTTGCTGGAGCTTTTCCTTGATTGGCTTTGGCTGGGGATCTATTGAGTTCGTATGTTGATGCTTGAATCGCCTCTCCCCAAAGATAGTGAGGTAAATTAGTTTCAGCAAATTTTGTACGAACTTTGTCCAAAAGTGTACTATTCATTTGTTCGCTTTTTCCGTTTATCTGTGGGCTATTTGGAAGAGAGTACTGTAACTCAATTCCTTTTGATATGCAAAAATTCTGAAGTGTAGAATTTACAAATTCATCTCCATTATCCAAACGAATTTTCTTTGTTTTTGCATTATGTTGAGTCTTCACAAATTTTACATATTCTATGATATTTTGTGTAGCTTGACCCTTGGTTTTTAACAATTTGACGACAGTAAAGTTGCTGTAATCATCTATGATTACCTGAAAATACTTATGTCCTTCAAGTGTAGGGACTTTCATCGGTCCACAAATATCTGTATGAATTAAATCTCCAATTTGTTTTGTTTTCTTCTCATGAGTTTTAAATACCTGTCTTGTTGCTTAATTCCTTCAGCGCATTTTTCGCATGTTTCTTTGCTGTATTCAAGGCCTAAGATTTTTAAACCAACATGATTCAAATGTCCTAATCTCCGGTGCCATAGGTTTGCTGGTGTAACATCTGATACAAACCCTTTTTCTGATTTCATCGTTTCAAATTTCAATTCTATGAAAAATATGTTGTTTAATTTTTCGCACTTGAATTCAAATGTCCTACCTGCTATACGTGCCTGTTGGTTGCTGAAAGTTATTTCCAGTCCTTTGCTCATCATTTTATTTACAGACAGCAAATTTTGTTTCAATCCTGGAACAATTAATGCCTTGAAGTTTATGCTTCTTCCTTGACATGTTGCCCTCACTGTTATTTGCAACCATTTTCTCGCCGTTTGCTGTATGGATGGATATCTCTTGTGATAATATTTGTACATCACTCATATACGGTTCTATTTCAGTTTTGACTAAATGATCTGTTGCGCCAGAATCTAAAATAAAACAGTTATCTTTTCCATAGGTATTACAGTTCAGTGCAATGAACGATATGTCTTTCTCTGTGGCCTCAGCTTGATGTACAATTTGTCATTTATTATCTTTGAATTTTCTTTGGAACTCATGTCTTCCTTTCGATATCGGTGTTGACTTTCTCTGTGGGCATTCAAAACTTTTGTGGCCTTTCTTTCCACACTTAAAACAAGTAATCTGACTTACTTTGAAAGAAACTTCATTTCCATGTTGTGTATTTTCATTTCGACTTTTAATTTTTAATTCCTCACCCAACAGTTTTGATTTCACAAAATCCATAGTCACATCCATGGTCATATAGATAGGTCTGGCAACTGCCTATCTTTTGCAATGCTTGGCCGCGTGCGCTTAGTGAAGCTCGCGGCGGCTTGCGAACTACGAGCGCTAGTAGTAGGTTGACCCATCGTCTGCATTGTTATTGATAGGCGTTTCGGACATTCTCGGTTACTACAATTTATAGAGTTTTGCAAATAACTTGTCGCATTTACAAGAAGAAATTCG
>PNEQ01080173.1:0-37566 GCA_003012365.1 Medauroidea extradentata
GGTCGAGGGTGGTGTTCCAAAGCACCAACTCAGCTGGAAATGACGCTGATTGCTGTCTCAATTTCCTTCAGGGTATTTTCGATGCTGTTCTCCTCTTCTTCGCTTGTTACTTTCGTTGCTCGCACCAAACATCGATTCGCTGCACCTGCCTTGCTGACTCGACTTCCAGTGCACAGGCTAGAGCATCTTGCATGGTATGAGGCGCTGCCAGGTGTACTACTTGTCGCACCTCCAAGTCTGCAATGGCATCAACAAAGAACCCAATTGCAAGCACATCTCGCGCCTCCTCTGGACACCCCTCAAGTGACAGATGGGCTAGTCTCACAATTTCTTGCCAAAGTTCCTGAAACGACTCCCCATGTCGCTGGTTACGGCTTCGAAGTTGGGCATGGTGGGCATGTCGTAAATAGCGGTCCCCGAAACGCAGCTCCAGGGCAGAGACTAATGTAGAATACTCCAGGCGATGTCGTTCACGCAAAGATTGAAGTATACTGAGTGCAGGGCCTCTAAACACTGCTGCCAAGTAGTAGGCACATTGCTCATCTGTCCAACCATTCAGGGTTGCAACAATCTCATATTGGTGCTGATATTCACGCCATGGGGTTTGGCCATCATAAGGGGCAGGCTTGATTGTAACCCCCTTTCCAATCTAAGGCATGGCTGTATTTGTGTGCTGTGGTAGTCCTACCGCCGATCCTGACATCGCAGAGCCGCTATCCCGACACACCGATGGCTGATCACCGCCTGTCGCTGTAGAAATTTCTTCCAATCTGTCCTTAAGACACTCACCTCTTTCTGCAGGTCGTCTTTCACACTTCCGATTTTCTTTTTGATATTTTCACTAACATTGTCAATTCTATGGTCCACCAATTCACTGACATTGTCAATTTTTAAGTCCACCATTTGAGAAACACTATCAATCTTTTTGTCCACGTACTCTATTTTAGTATGCACTAGCTCACTGATTCCCTCTATTTTCTTGTCTACATTCTCATTAACACACACTATTTTCTTGTCTACATTCTCATTAACACCCTCAATTTTTGCATTTACACCACTTATTTGGTTAGCTCTTTGGCTACTCAGTCCCTCTATTTGTGCTCGCAAACCCTCTAGCTCACTAACCATTTTTCTTGTAAACATAAACTTATAACCCAAAATTTCCTACCTAATAAAAATTAACAAGTTTGATTATATATCTAACCATCTACACTTAATTTTAACATTGTTTAAAACATTTCATTAAATTTTAAATAATTGCAGTCATCACACTTCTGACACCAGTGTTACAAGTTTGGGGCTAGGTACATTTGGGGAAGGAGGTCTATTTTAGAAAGATACTTAGTATATCCGGAAGGGCGCAGATTTCGCAAAAAACTGTAAAATAGAAATTTTGGTATTTGAGCTTAATTTTTTCAAAATGCAAGTTTTTATAACTTGACTAATTATTGACTTTACATTTAATTTAATCAATAATTAGCCAAAATTACAGAAACATGTTTTGAAAAAATTAGGTTATATATTACAAACAATTTGCAACATTTATATGCAATGGTTTTGCAATATCTCCTCCTTTAAGGGTTTGAAATTTAAACTTAGAACAGCAGCATAAATAGTAAACCTGGCTCTTGCAGGTTTATGATCAAGCATTCTGGTCGCACGAGCCAGGAAAATAATATAACAAATAAATTTTTCTATTCAAAATAAATTCTTACCCCCCCCCCCCCTAATAATTTTGAGGGTTTTTGTGAGAGGCCTTAGGCGCTTATTAAAATCTTAATCCACTTTATAGAGTAGACATTACTACTCTAAAATCAGGCAAGAACCTCATGCGATGAAAGTCTACCGGCCCGAAACAATCCACTACCTTCTCAACTCAGGTCTACCCTGCTGGGAAGCACAAGGGTAGATATCTAAAAGCGTCCGAAAAACTGGAAAGCACGCATAAAAAGTAAACAATCACAGGCTCCCACATACGCACATAAACTAAAGCAGTTTGGGTGCATTTTAACCAAAAATCGTATGCCAGACTGTAGTATTTTTGTCAGACGAGCAATATAAGTGAGCTTACCAAATAAAAACATCACAAGAAATAATTCAGGTATGGAATAAATTAAATAATCATTAATTACTAGGCATTCCAAACATTAACATTTTAAATTTAGTTGCATATAATTAACGTTTGAAAGCAGTAGTCGTGTCAGATTACTTTTTTTTCATGTCACAATGTATTGCTAGCTATGTAAATTTTTTGGGGAATTAACTCTCTCATTTTAGTACAGTATACATTACTTAGTATGCAACTGTAATGCTACATAAGAATACTGTACCAGTACAAAAGTCCATACTAACCTGGTTTAATAATGCAGACCTGCCAGATCGACGACTGAAATTTCCGCTTCTGCAGATTTTTGTCATATGTAAAAGGCAGCCAAAATATTACTCTTTGAATTTATGTCTACTTAGAAAAAATATTTAACATCCAACGACTGAGTAGATCTAATCACGTCACCAACACTACTGAGCATATTAACGCCTTTGCTAGATCAGGATGGACAAGAAATGGTTAACGTTACACTTTGTTGGGTCATGGGCCGGTCACCAATAGCCTGATAGCCTGAGCTGATCCAGCGGCATCCGAAGGTGAAGTTCTGGTCGAAATACAGCACTTTACTGCATTTCACACAGTCAATTTGCCACGCTTGGTTAAGGGATGGATCCACAAAAACTCTGGCAGTCTTTCGTGCTAATGCAGCTTACGAGTGAAATTAAACACGGTATTGTTGTACACGCATGTAATTCAAGTCACTTCTCTCTAGAGTAAGGAGCACATAACACTGAATTTCCCATACTCTGTTGAACCATACCACAAATGGATAAACATGATACTTGGTTAACAATGTACTTAAGGTAATTTACGCAGGTATTTTAATAACCAGGTGCACGTATCTGTTCCTGGAGTCAGTAGATGAAAGAGGTTCCGGCATACTAACACCTTCAAGACAGACACCCAATGTGGGAAGACCCAAAGGGTGGATTGGCGAGCTCCTCCGTGGCATATTTGAGGAGTGCCTCTGCGTAGCAAAGACTGAATATGGATACCAGTGAGAAGGCGCGGTAAGCCGTCCGTTCCTGCCAGATTGTGCTCTTGCTTTTACTCTTACACATTAAAACACAAAATCCTTGCATAGGTAATTAAAGAAAAAATAAATTATTTTATATCACTATGGTTTAAGCTTGAAAACAATGACATAAAAGAAAGTTCTACACAAGGCATGTGATGTTCAACCCTTCAACAATGAATCAATTAAATAAAAGAATTACACAAACTTAACACTCGAAATATGTAAAGAATTATAACATAAATATATTTGTTATGATTGGAACAATCAGAAATAACAAAAGTTCAAATATTGCTGCGTCAACATGATGTATCATGCGTACTGCACCTGTCAGTTCAATCATTAAGTTTAATTGGTAATAACAGCAAAGAATAAAATTGTAGAAATTCCAAGTTTACTGAACACCTTAAAACACTTACTAATAGTTTAAATATCTGGTTAATGTCACTTTGTATTCAATACGTATGTCAGTACTTGACTTTAGAATTATATCTGCATCATCATATGTGAACCCTCAATAACTCGGACTAAAAGGGGGAGAAGCTGTCTGAGTTAGGATTTGTCCGTGTTATCGAGGGGCATCCGGGTGGAGGGGTAATCAGTCACTAATCACAAGAAATGTGAGGAAATCAGTACGCTATCATTTCTACAAGCAAAAGAGGTGGCAATATATACTGCTTTGTACGTATCAATTTACAGGAGGGGGTAGTGGGGAATTTATCACTGTAATGTGGAGAACTATAAAAGAAAGAATGTCAAACAACCTGGGCCGGCATTCTTTTTTATTTATTTTTTATGCTACTTCTAGCTGATCTTTTTTTATCTGTGCTAGAAGCTGGTACCAAGGCACCCTTCTACCACATTATAGTTCTCACCCCCTTCTCGCTCGTCTGGCTGGCGACAGCCTATGTGCGTGCGTGAGATAAGCTAGGGTGGTAGAGCGCGAGCGGAAGTGGTCAAGGTTAACCGGTACAGTCTCAACAGTAATAAAAACACTGACGTGACCACACGCAACTCACGAGATGTTTACGTGAAAAATTGCTCTACATCAGCATGTCACAGCATCTGCAGCCAGCTGCTAGTTTCCTACAAGAAATTGTTTTTTTTCCAAAACCTCTTTGCTAGATTACGAGGCCAGGAGCAACGTAACGGCAGTGGTTGAAGTGATAATGTGCGCTTGTAGGCCTCCCTTCATACTGTCTTACCTTGGCTGCGTCGCCATAGATCAGTGACTTCTTTACACACACTTTACACTTAAAATAAATTTCACAGAAACCATCAACATTAACAGGAACTCAATAAAAGCCCATTCATTTTAATCTAACTTTTTCAAACGCAAGGCCCTCTAGAATGTGCGGCCCGGGGCAAAAGCCCCTTTCTGTCCACCTGTGTTTTTATAATTTATTGAGCCCTGTTTTTTTTTCGATATCGCGCCGGCCTCTAGCGTAGTGGGTTAGGCGCCAGTTTACGGTGCAAGAGACCCTGGGTTCGAATCCTTGCTCGAGCATGGATGTTGTGTTGTTCTTTCACCTCACTTCACCCTCATCGGCTTGTAAGACGTCGTTAAAGGGCCGTAAAACCCTCTCACCACCTTGCCTACATTGCAATGCAAACCAATGGCTTTTAATTTTTTTTATTAATGTCCGAAACAAATTGTTTTGCAATATTGCATTTATCGCGCATACCAGAACAAAATAAATTTCCCTTTAGGTGCCATTGTAACCTGTAGTTACCGTCCAATTCACCAGCATCATAATGAAATGTTTATTCATGACGCACATACGTGTCTGGCTCGCGCGGTGAACAGAGAGGAGAGATAAAGAAGGGAAGTCTGCCTGCTAAGTTGCATCTCCACTCGCGCGCTTGCTGAGTTGCATCTTCACTCGCACGCTTGCTGAGTTGCATCTCTACTCATGCGTCTCGCTAGCAGCACTTAACCGCACGGAACTTGCCAGATATTTTACGGTGGGATTGTTAAAGGCTACGCAGCGATGAGAAACTGCTTTTAAAGCTTAATACTGTTTTTAAATAAAACGTGATGGATTTAAATGAGGCAGACACTATTTTTTTATGATTTTTGACCAAAAAATCATTTAATTAAAATTAATTTAGTTTTTTTGAAATTCTGTCCGAGTTATCCGAAGTCCGGGACATCAAGGTTCGAGTTATCGAGTGTTCACTGTATATGCTTATTTGTAACACATGTCGGTAACAAACCTGTGGCTGTACGTGCAATCTAAACGCTGCCTTAAGCAGCAGCAGTCAATCCAAGGTTGCTCCTTTATCGAAAGCACTGTATGGACAAGTTTGTATGTCTTGAGAAATATTTTTCCATTAAGTGTTTCACACATTAGAAACAAAACATGTTACAGTAACAAAAAGTAAAAGTCCATGGACGTCATACGTCATGCCGTTGTGTTTAAATCACTCTGAGGAGGCCCCCTCTTGCTTGTGAGTCAGGTAGCTACAGCACGTCTTTGGCAAGGTCACTACGCATCAGCTAAAGCTGTTCCCTGTCGACACCCTGACCACTCCAACCTCTTCACGAGAAAAGAAGGCAAAGTTCTACAGATAATAAATTTAACACTTGTGACCTTTCAGCACTGCGGTAAATTGTTCACTGTAATATTCAAATACGTATTATTTGTTTGTGCATTCTTAGTTTGTACATGGAAGAAAGTCAGTTCTTACCACAGTAGCTGACAAAGACTGAATACAATATACTGTAGTAACTAGGAATAATTTACTTTAGGAAAATTTGTGGGAAGTTTAACTATATATAGATAGAGAGAGAGAGAAAATAATAAAAACTGACCTGAAGCCAAAAAAAAAATTCTATTCTCCATACACTAATTAAAATTATTCTCTACTACCTCCTCACAGTAATTTGACTCACTAAATCAAACACTGACATAAGTGAGATTCAATACTCTTGAAATTACTGATTAAGAAAATTATTAACAACGTACAAAGTTTGTGTCACACCATGTCTTCTCCGGATGTTTGATAGAACACGAGATTCGGACTCCCGTACCTCTGAGTAACTTAGAATTCAAATTACATTTTTGCAATTAGTGACACTAACTTAATACAACAGCAATACAATAAGTCAATTAAATATAATAATCAGCATTCAAAATTCTATATTGTTGAACCAAAGCTTTTTTACAACATTTACAACTATTACTGCAATAATAAAAGGGCTGTTTCATAAGATGCAGCATTAATTATGTAGCCAAACTAAGGTCACAGTGTACTAAAATAAAAATTGAAGTCTTACAAACAATGCTATGGCATCTGTGAAGGCTTTCAGCCACTTGTAAATTTGCAAAGTAACAACAAAAAATGTCACTTCTTAAAACTGCAAACTGTTTAATGTTAATTTTCCTACACTATTTACTGCCCCTTCCATGGCAATCTAAATTTATGACTGTGACCGATATGTCTCTTGGTGCCTGTCTTCTCGAGAAAGGTCTGTCGTGTCCATATTATTTGTGTGAGAGACAAGAAAAGAAAACGGGTGATTAAAATTAATTACAGAACAATTTAAAAAAAATATTGCAATAGCAAAAGTTATCAAAATTGCAACTAAGACAGAAATATATATTTAAAAATTGCATATAACTCAAGTTGTTTCAGGCCCAATAATAAGCAACTGAGTGGCAGCATTTTGAAATCCAAACATCACATGCAGTAATAAAACTGTAAATTGTTTCAATAAACAACTGTTTTATTTGGTTGTGCAAGTATTAAAACAAAAATGGATGTTTGGCATTATTCTCACAAGCAGAGGTACCTATAACATAACCAAAAAAATTTACAACACATTATTCGCCATTTGTTGCTCAATTAGTCAGTAACAACAGTAGTACTACCAAAAGATTAATTAAATGAGATCTTGTAATGAATAAGTGCAACAGCAAATGTGTTTGGATAAGAAAATACACAAATAGTACAAAAAATAAATTAAAATCTGTACTATTCAATTGGTGGTGCACAAAAACCAAATTAATACTGTATACTCTATAATAATGTAACAGACAGAAGTACAAGTATGAACTGTAAGTACTCGTACTTATGTCTGTTATATTACTTTGTTAGCCTAGCGGCCTGTTTCCCGCCATTCTTATGTATACTCTATAGCTTAGAAAAAATTTTGCAGTCCAAAAATAATTTTCACATGTGTATTAACTGCCAAACACTTTCGTATTTAAAATTTGCATCTGTTACTTCTGGTGAGATCAAACCACAGTACCAGGAAATAAATCAACAGAAGCTTTTACAGTAGAAATGAAAACCAACTGTTGATAAATCTTAAAACAAATATAGTAGTACCCACATTAAGTATTTTGAAGCAAATAAGCAACAGTGCAAACAGTTTACAAAAAGTAATAGAGGGGTTAGAGGATTCTATTGAGAATGATATTTTTAGCACATTGGATTGTACTGTCAATGGAACCTTGCAAGATCATGATACATACTGATAATTTTGGTTCCTGGTAATGTTTTCAATTACCAATTGGATGGAGACTACGTGAATGAATCATGACACACAGAACAGGCACACCATGGTTCAACATTTGATTTCATTATTGTTACAGTACAATTAAAAATAAGACAAGTAAACAAAGTATTTGGTTTTGGGGCGAGATCAGAACAAGAATGTACACCATAAAAGTACACTGACCAAGAGCCAGATAAACATGAAACTGTTGTGAACTTGGTCTTATTTGTTAGTGTTTAATTTTAATGCAAAGTTTAAAAATTATATTTATAAAGAACAAAATAAAAAAAGGGAAGGATTAAATTTTTCAACACATGATCACTGTGTGTGTAGCAGAACTGTATTACAGACTAACGTAACGAAATTAGCACTACATACAAAATGGCAGTTTACACTTTCATTATCTGAAGTCATTTCTTAAATATTACACATTCTTTAGAATTGCACACTCTTAAAATATGTTAACTATTATTTTAAAAACTTGAATTCAAACTATAAAATTATTAATACATACAGTAAATGCAACAGATACACACAAAATAAATGAAAATTGGTCTTTTACCATCCATCATACATCACATGAGACAAAAATTATTGCTAAACATTTTTCCGACCATAGAAAGTAAAGTACATATTTAGAAAATAATGCAAAGAAATAAAAATAAATATGATACTGTACTCCATACTGAAAATTAACAAAAATTATTTCAAGGTATCAATCACCTTAGGATATTTTACAGAAAACTCTTTACAGATTAACGCCATCATTGGCCATTTAATTTTACCAATAGAACAAAAGGATGTTGTAGCACCAATACATAACTTTCCTGCTGTTTATAGCACTTAACAGACTCTATCTGCTGCAGCTAATACTTTGTTACTTAGGCACAGATCCAGTCGGGAGCCTGTCTACAGTAATGTGTTATTATAAACTCAATTCCTTAGTAGACCTATAATAAAACTCTACAGAGTTGAATATTTTTGGTATTTTGCTAAAATCTGGCCAAGAATTTCTTTGTTACACTTTCTCTCACATTATCTAATTAATGTCTTACCCATACATATTTTCTTATCACCACTTCTTTCGTGATAAAAAAAAAGCCTGGCCCGTGCCATCCATTTTCAAGTAACTTATTCTGGAAATTATCTGATATTGAAAATTATATGCTTAACAATACAATAACCAATAACTGCAATCAGCTATAATGATACAAGTATTTACAAACATTTTTAAATATTACTGTGGATGTTCCTCAATTGCTCGCTGCAAAATACACAGAAATACCTTCACATCTTCAGAAATCGTAAATGGCGCCAAGCACGCTGGAATGACGTGTTGAGTTCCTGGCACAACATTAAAACTGCAACAAAATACATAAATTATTTTAATTAAAAAATTATAAACTTGCAGAACAGAAAAATTAATTTTCAAAATAAATGACATCCTTGATGGTAAGACTCTTCGAGATAACTTGGATTACAGGTGACACTGAAAGAAAATTTACAGTCAACTCTTGATTATCAGCAGATGGATTATCCGCAGTAACGATTAACAGTGGCATCTCCAACATCCACTACCTGTGAAAATCCAGACTATTTATTTTGACTTACATTTTGGTAAAGTTAAGGCTAAAATGCCTTTTCTTACACTTAACCAACTTAATTGCTACATACATGTATACATTAAATTTTAGTAAGTAAACCAAAATTTACAAACAATATGTATATAAACAAATCTAATTAACTATGAACAACTAGTTAATAACTATACGGTAACAGAATATAAAACCAAATTAACTTCAACAGTATTAACAACTACTACTTACAAGGGTACAATGCACAAACATTAAATAGAAAAATACGCAAGATTTTAATAAAAAACAGGAGACTGTATTCAAAAGTCTTACAAACTAATTTGCATGTGGTGTTTGTGGGATCACTTTGCATAGTAACCACGTTTCATAATCTTGTGCTTCAAAGTTGTTAGTTTTACAGAGTCTATTATTTCAACAGGTAAATTATTCAATACTCGTGCGACAGAAATAGTTAAAGAATTCGCGTAGACTTGGGTTTTATGAGCTGGAATAGTTAAACTAAGTTTTAGCACAAGTGTTTATGTCATATGTAGGTAGTATTCGAGGTCTAAAACCACGGTATTATGGTGTTGTAGCAGCTGCAGATTGAATTTTGTACACTAACATTGGGCTGTGAAGTTGACACTGTTCATTCAGACGTAGCCAATAAAATATTTTGTAGTATGGGGACAAGTGATCGCGTGGCTATAAATTAAACAAAAATTGAACTCAGGAATTTTGAATATGCTGCAGTTTAGCTCCAACATTTTGTGTAACATCTTCATAAACCAGATTGCAATACTTAAAAGGGGAAATACCAAACACTGCACCAAAGTTAACTTGGCTTCCAAAGGAAGAAAATTATTAAGTTTGTACAATGTATGTAGTAGGCCTATCGCATAACCTTACAGATGGCGCTAACGTGACTAAAACAAAAGTGTTTCTCATTAAAGATAAACACCTAATGTACTTCCATCTTTCAACACAGGAATATTAACTACAGCTAAAATAACGTTGGGAATACCTGCATCATGACCGCTGTTCCAAGTTTCTACAAGAGCCAAATAAGGTACGTACATTGGATCTTAACGAGGTTTAGCTTCCATTTATTTCTCATGAACCAATGTTGTATCATTTCAAGATTTTTGTTGACATCAATTAAAATGTCATTAGTTTGGGTACAGCTTATAAATAAAGCTGCAAGTCATCGGCATACATTTGGTTAGCAGGGAGGAAATATCATGGATTAATAGTTAGAACAAAGGAGTAGCCCAAGCACACTACCATGAGGTATGCTTGCAATAAACTGCTTTCACTTAAGACTTATTATCAATAATTACTGCAACATTTGAAGATCCACTTTATTGCATTACTTAAAAAATGAAAACATGTTTTAAGTTTCATTAGTAAATTACTGTGATTGAACAAATTACGTAAATGCTTTAATGAGATCTAAGAGAACCAAGACAATGTTCACTATTATCAATGACCAACCATATGTTATCTGTGATGTCAAGCAGTGCAGTACATATATGTACCATGACCAGAATGAAAAACGGACTGGTAAAGGTCAAGTAAATTATCTGCATTTAAAAATGTGTAAAAGTTGGTAATGTACCAGGAATTCCAGTGCTTTGGACAAAGTAGGTGAGATACCAATGGGTGGAAAGAAGTCTAACAATGTCACATTGGAAAAGCTGGCAAGTGGTTTAATGATAGCACAATTCCACGAGGTAGGATATTCACTAGCAGACAAGGAGTAGTTAAAAATGTCTGTAATCACTGGTAAAAGAAAATTAATAATTTTCTGAACTAATCTAATGCTAACACTATCTTATCCTTCAGATTTGGATTTAATATGCATTATAGCTTTGTAAACACACTGTTGAGATAACGGTTGTAAAGAGGAACAAGTCGTCCCGAGTCAGATGGTCTATTTCCACTTCCAAACCATTGTGATGTTCATATTAGTATTATTATTTAGTAATGTTTGGTTATAAAAGGTGTAAGAATTGGGTAGCCAGTGTAGCAATGTGGAATGTCTAGGAAACCTTGAGTATTCACTGGTTGTACTCGTGTATTGCATACAAACTCACTCCTACCACTCCTTTTGAAGAATCTAGTGATGCACATGTCTGGGACTCTGGGTACATGTGCAGAACACTTATGCCAGCAAGAACCTTGGAATAAGAGTGACTTAAAGGCCAAAACCAATCTAAAGAAACAGAAATAATTCATTCAGTGGCTAAATTTTGAAATCATTAATTTATTTAAGATTCTGATATAATGGAAAAAGTAATTTATTTAGCTGACAAAATATAAGTAGAGTAAGGTAGTTATGAGCCTCAATTTCGTATTACCACATCCTTGACAAATCATAACTAGCTTGAAAAATACTTCACAAAAATTAAAAATATGATGCAAAATATTTAAATTAGATCAAGACAAATTAAAATCAATAATTGCTGGCAAACAACGTAGTTAATTAAGCAAATAAAACTACATTACTGTGGTCATCCGTCTGGCTACTAAAGGTTCTTACTTAGCTGCAAACACATATTAACTCTTGGCAAGATAAATATTAAAATTGTCCGCGACTATACTCAAACTCTCCCTAGTGGCAGGCATAGAGCTTCTAGGAAAACTCAAGACTGACGAGTATATTTTAATAGCCATTCCAAAAGAAATCTAAAATTATGATACTGTAATAATGAAATTTCAAATGTCCGCAAATAAATAACACATCAATTTAGCTGGTAGAAAAAAGCTTGACACATCTGTAGTTGCATTAATAAATTGGTGTCATACCAGTCCTCACGCCCGTAAGTGATGATGGCATCATACTAGGATCAGCAATTTCTTTCTTAATCACTAATAGAAATTAGTAGAGGTCTCGTGGACTCTTCTAAATATGCCCACGGCCATCCTAGCCTTGACTTACATTTTTGGCCTCCAAAAAATAACAAAAATTATTAGGATGGCGCTAGCTTTAACGAAGCTAGCAATGCGCGGAGAAAATCACGTCATTCCGGCATCAAAGCAGGCCAAAATCTTCCTTAATCTTGGACCCCTCACTTTAGGCTTAACACAGCCCCTCCATACCAATTGAGGTTTACTGGGGTTCGAGAGTATGAAAACCGAATTGCGAAACGACTCAAAACATGAAAAAGAAAAAAAAAAAAAAAAAATTCAAAATAAAATAAATTAAAAATAAAATTAGAATTTTTTGATATAAGTCCTAGCCTTAAATAAAAAAAATATGAATAAATAAAGTACCAAAGTTAACTAGGTAGGAGCATTCATTAACTAACTTAGCTACCCAAAGAGAATTTAAGTTACATTAAATATCATGATAAATATAAGTAATCTCAAAGACAATATAACCTGAAAAGAAAGTGTTAAAGAAAATAATTTTGTACATAAGCATCATAATTAGCTTACTAAAACTAATCTTTCTATAACCAAATGCTATACCATATGCAATAGCAGCAACATCCACTGGACGTGCTGTGACTTGGTTACTACACAAAAATAGTATTATACTATATCCATTCCAAGGTTGCAGCAGAAATAAACACTGTCACAAGTGAGCTTTCGACCATTGGTTGGCTAGTTAGTTAACAGTGTCGTTGCGACAGGAAATAGGTCCTACGCTAAATTTCTGTGTTTTAGATCGGGATAGGTAATTTTATTGTTTAGTTGCATTTTTTAATCCTCTGTAATATAATATCATTCTGTGCGCACAAAATACTATATGTGCATGGAATGGATTAACTACGACTTACGCGACGACGCCACGTCCATCGTGATTCCATTTCCTCCACAGCGAGGCGTGATTCTGTTTCTCCACTTGTCGCCAGTCCACAGCTCGCGAGACACGCGGAGGAGGTGCGGCGGTTTGTTGCACAGCTAATGTCGTTCAAGTGCGCGAACAGGCGGAGTGACACAAGCTGCAATCTTGGAATGGATAGAGTATAAATGACAATTTAAATCTTCTGGGGTAATTTATAGTGGTGAAGTATATTATGTTTACATTTTCCCTCAAAGTCCTACACAAACCAACAGTTGAGTGAATATAGCATTTTGGCACCCCTGACAATTTGTGTACATCTTATTGAATCACTTATCTTCGAAGTTGCTAGCGGTAGGGGCATTGGTCCTTAAATCATGTTTAAACTTTGAGTACGCATTATCACATGTTCGCATCACACGCACAATACCATTAGTTAGCCAAGGAAAGGGTGGTTTTGTTACTCATTGAGATGTAAGTGGCACAACCCTATTATACAGATCTGTAACCATATTATTTAATAATAAAACTGTCTCGCGATTTAGTAAGGTTCCTGGCATCTACGAGCACCACTGTTTAATTTATCAGTGCCAGTATTCTTAAAAATCCATGTTAAGTTATTATTTTAGGTTTAAATTTTGGAGCACACAATTTACACTCCAAGTAGACAAGGTCAGGGTGAGATATGCCGGGAACAACAGTTTGTCCATGTGTCTGAAGTAGTTTATTAAGGGTTGGAAGAAAACATTAAATCAAGCCAGGCTTTGTGGTGAGTGACACATAAATGACATACTGTCATATTCATACAGGTCATTGCAGATAACAGCCTATTAGTTTCACTTATTACAGAGTAGACAATAGTTAAAATCACCCATAATAATTCAATGTTCGTAGCCATCAACAAAGTTTACATCAAAATCAGATAGGTCTGCCATCTTAGGTGGCCGATAAACAACTGCTACAAAATTTTATATGAAAGGATCAATTCAATAATATGAAATTCTGGCTTACCAGAGTACATGGTTGGGGGACATACAGAGACATTTATATTTAATACCTTCCCTAATGCAAAGGGCTACGTACACCACCACCTCCCTCATTAGTACTGACTTTCTCACTATTTTGTGACCAGGTGACAATTAAAAATTACTATCTTCAAATCCATAACTCAATGCACCTTCTACATAAATCACATTAGTGACATGCAGCAATATCCCACAAAACTGCTACACAGAAGTTGTAGGATTTGAAATATGCATTAATAGGGATTTAACATTGTGCAAATGGTCACTTTGGATCATCCACCATATCACCCATGTGTAAATGGTCACTTTGAATCATCCACAGTATCACCAACCTTGATTTACAAAGGCAATTGGGAGATGACTGTATTTTACATGCTAAAAACCTGTAACATATTTTTACAATGCATTAAAAAAAGGTGATAACATACAAGCATAATACTATTCGAGCACAACACAATTCAAACTAGTACAGGAAAGAATTTGTATTCAGTTGCTCTATCAAAGGATGGTAATAAATTTTAGTGATAAGTGACCAGTTTTTTGACAAGAGGTGTCACATTATTGTGAAGAGAGCTCTGTAATCTTTGTTTCATTTTTCCAGCCTCAAAACAAATAGGTTTTAATGTAAAAATTTAAGTCCAAAGCCTGTTACGACTTACATCATTACGACATAATACTAGTTTTGATTACTTATTTGAAAGTTTTCTAAAGTCTATTTACATAGCTGTACACAGTTGTGGTACAAATGTACATGTTTATTACAAGAATATCTTTCTTCTTCCATATGATAAAAAATAAGGAAAAAAGTTAAATGAATTTAATCTAAATAATTAATGTTTCTAAAAGGTTAGAAGCAGATGTTTCAGTGTAAAGGGTGTGTACTGATTATGGCATGTTGCTGCAGGCTCTCATATATTTGTAAAACACAATACAAGCTTTAAAATTTTACGTTAAAAACATACAGTCAAAACTAAAGGAAAAAATAAATAGGTGGCATTAATGGACAAAAATAAATGCTTCTACACAACACAATTTTAAAGCAGCAGGATTAAATTCAACAACACTCAAAAGATAATAACGTCTGTGGATGTAGATATAAATCTTGCAGAATATTTGTAGATATAGCTCCATGTACTTCCTGTAGAAATACATGTACAACAAAACTGAAATAAATTAAACAAAAACATTCTCAGTGTATTTCATATACATACTATATACATTTGTGTGTTAACTTATTTAGGTACCTTCTGACTGCAAAACACGACTAAGTACGTACGTGTCAACACAAAGCAACTCGGCTGGGTACATAGAAGTTTACCATCAACTGCACACTGCTCTGCTCACGTTCCATGCTGCAACACTGCAGTTATAAAAATTCCACCTAGAGATGGTGCAAGGTATCTTCGATATGAAGCTAAGTTCACCAAGTGTGTGTGTGTGTGTGTACACTGTGAATATTACTACTAAATGATTTAAAGTGATTGATGTTATGTAAAATGTTACATTTTACATTTGCTACCCTTGTAGGCCTATTCAGATTTACCTTGGACTACAAAACAGCAATTTCTCACCTCTTTCAGACTGTATTCTTGCTGACGTTAATGCCGGTAAAAATTAATATCACAACATGAACATAACTAAACTTAAATAATGCATGCGCGTGTGACCACGTCAAGTGTTTATTAGTGGTGGTATTTTGTTTAATGTTTGAAAATGTGTAGTAAAGTGCACAAGTTAATTTAGATACCATAATTAATGACGCAGTAAAAAGTTATGATAGTAAAAGTCATAATTGAAAGATCATTATCAATAAACCAAAGCAGTAAATGGAAGTTGAAATTAAAAGGACGACTGCGAATGAATACACAAATACTGAACCTTGTCACATGTAAAAGGGCGCTATTTTATTCTTAGAGAAACGCACCCACTTGGAATGGGTAGAGGGTTGAGTTGTCAACTAAGCCGCGAGAAAAAAGTTTTTCTTAATGTACTCATCAGTATCATTTGCAAATACCGTAAATTTGTTTCTATCCACGTTACATCAGCGCCAAGGCATAGAGGATTTGGTACCTATATGTTTCTCGGTTTTGACCTTCATACACAGCTGCGCCACAGGCACGTGCCTGGCTAACTTTTAAATCCGCGAAATGTGGTAATTCGTGATTGTCTTGGTCCAAACAATCACAGATTAACAGTGTTCTACAGTATTAGCTAACAGATTGTGATCTTATATGCAGGAAATTAAAAGTCTTATACGCAAGCATTATTTCAAATATGACATATGAAATTTACAATAAATAAACCAGCATAGAAAGTTCAGTACTGAAAGGATCTGACATATAATACAATAGGTATTTTTATTTTTAACTTTAAAAATATTCAAAACACTTACCCTTTTAAGGAACTCTTCTGCACAAATTCTGGCACGTGCATTTGCCACCAACTTCATTTCACTAATTTCTTTGTCAATTTCTTCCATGAAATAAATAATGAAATCCACTAATTTGTGCTTGAACATTTGTTCAGTATGAAAATTTGTAATTAAGAAGCTGATGTCATATCCCTGAAAGAAATTAATTTTGCTACAAGTAATTATTCACTTTTACTAACTCAGTGACACGTTACTCAACATAAGATTAAATATGTCTACATATTTTTAAGTCAATGAGCATACAGAGTAGGCAGTCCATGGCTAACATATTAAACAATTTACAACACATTATCCTAGCTTTTATTTTTATTTTATTTATTGACTACATAACCCGCTTGATTCAACTTTCGAACACTGCGTTCAGTGTATATGGGGTTCGTCATTTTGTTGGGCATAACATGTATGCTGTTAAATACAGCAAAGACAGAATTAACATAAATTACAAACACTATTAGAATATGTACAGAAAGAAAGAGAAAGAGGAAAAACAGTTTGAACACATGGAATAACTTGAAGGTATATACATAATAGCAACATTGGAATATTCACTAGGCATATCATAAATTAATCACAAAAATTAAAATTTTATATTGTGAAAATACTGCTGCCTAAATATATAATATGTACACTTAGACCTCCATCTGCACATGAGTTAGTGGATAAAAGAAATTAAGTTTTCAAAATCTCTCCCTACGTGAACTTTTACTTATGTACATTTTTGTCAAGTATTTCTTATTAATAATCTCGCCTATATGTACACACTTTCAAAGAAACTGTGGAGCTCGTTGAAAAAAAATTAATTAATAACAAGGATTGTATATACACCTCAACTTCTTTTGTATTGTAAAAATATTGTTGCTCAAATAAATGTTGTATTGTTGAGTTGAATTTTTTAATACCTGTTTCACTGGTTAATCTTTTTGGAAGCTTATTGAATAACTTTAATTCCATAAAAAACATACTTTTTTCAAAAAATATGCTGTTGTGCTGTATAGCGCTCAGTTTATGTGCATATCTTCAGCACCAAAATCACATACATACTCTTTCCTTAAACACTTTCCACTAATGCACTATTCTCCAACTTAAGTGAGTACAGTAAATGTTGACAGTTCAAGAAAAATACAGCAATCATTATGTAATCTTCTATTACAACGGCAGTTCTGTCAGTAACAAAAATATTATTTTTAAGACTACATTTTCCCTCTTCAATACAGAATATACATACAACAGAAGAACATTTCTACCATGGCCACCAATATCATCATACAACTCTCTTTTTGAGCAACAGTGAAAATTGTCAACTACCATAGCACTTAGTTTTTTGACAACCTCTGGTAACATTGCATTTTGGATTTGTGATTGATTGCTTAATTATATTGACTTGGCAAAACACTTTTATTTTGTTGTGGGCAGGTGTAATATCTGGACTTCAGGCGCATGACTGCTAAAATGTGTATTAAAAAAATTAATATTGCAGTATACCAAAATGATTTTCTTTGCAAAACTCATGGGCAAAATATAGATCTTGCATCTGCTAAAACAAATTTTTGTTAGGTGATAATGCTTAAAGGTGGGTGGAAGACAGCAAACCAAAATGTGTGCACTCATTCAAATAAATTAATTCCATTAACAATGTTATGATAAAATGAGAAAAAAGACTTTGCATGTGCAAAACGTTGAACTTGGCATTGTTTTTAGGCTATTTTGGGTGATACGGAAATGAAAAATGCCCTTCAAAGTTGTCACTCTTCTCAAAACGTGGGTGTCTTTTAAAAGAAATTGATATAGTGGACAACCGTAGAGGAGAACGAACGAAAGTGAAGTGCCGGCGGAGGAACACTAGACCAGGCTCGGCACACCGCCGAATGAGAGGAAAGTAGGAGGCAGACGACAGGAGGGGAGGGCCACCCGAACTGCTCCGAAGGCTCTTCCGAAGAAGCACGAAGAGATCCACATGTCCAAGTGACGTCTCCAAGCATTGCGTTACAGCCTTTCACACGCAGGCCGCCCCACGATTTTAAACTGACGGCTCACCCCGAGTCCGCCGGGGATACACATGGGAAAACTCCGGCACACGTTTGTACAGTTATTACTAAAAAACACGCAGCAAACCATGCAAAGTGAAAGAAACCATTATTTACATCTTATTCTTCAATCAAATATGGAAGCACACGTCGTAGTTGGGTGGTGTTATTGTACGCATGGCTTTTGCCAAGCTTAAATTTATCATTTTGTTACTATGGCTGGGATATTTCAGTGCGGGTGCTTGCTGTATTGACTGCTACGTATTAACTGTATAAGAGATTAAAAATACTCTCATCTGCACGTTCAACAATGTACAATTTGTTTCTCAACGCCACAGTATTTGCAGTGTCGGAGAATAGGGGTGAAATGTGCAAAGTGTGATTAAATTGGCTAGTTTGCACTCTGTAAGAATTGTCTGTTCATTTATGGAATTGTGAAAGAGAATGAAAAATCTGTGTTACCAAAATCAGTGTATTAAAATCGGTTTCTGTTTGTAAACTTGCTGAATCCAAAGCTATCAATTAGATTAGTTCAGATTTCATATAGATAGTAAAATAATGAGCAGTATTTATGTTTATACAACAATGTAGGCCTACAGTAAAAGACATTCAATAATTTCCCTGTTAAGTTTGTTTTCTTTATAATAGAGAATTAGCCATGAACACATTTATTATGTATTATTAATTATTCAGCATGTTCTACATTTATTTTGCATGCAACACTTTGACATTTAAACAGTGTATTATTTTATTAAAAAACAGTTTAAGTTGTTTAGTTCGATGACATTACAAATACACAGCATGTGAAATGCCACAACTTGTTCACGCACAATTTTATTAATTTTAAAAATTGTACAATTCTTGAATCCTTGAGGTTGGCAGCTATGCAAATTAAATTGTTTAAATTTTCGTTACTTTTTTTAGGAACCTAACATAGACACAAATAGAAGATTTAACGTACCTACTTGTTTTCGTTTGTTACAACTTGTTCAGACCTGCACCCTCCAGTGACAAATATTTGACATCCACTTTTAAATTATTTTTAATGCTTATTACATTCATTATCATACATTATAAAATAATTTTTTTATTTTCTTTCAAAAAATTTTGTGATACATAATTATACACATCATTATTAACGTGAATAATGGAATTTTTCATGAGATTCAAAAGGTTGTAACTTCTAAAACTTATTCAGTCAAAGTCAGTCTTTTAACTCAAGTATAACATACAGTACTTATGTGTACATTTAAGATTTCTCAATAACTCTCACCAACAACGCAGTCCCGTGAGTTGGGAAAATTTTTTCCGCCAAGATCCTGCAGAAATAAAATGTAAACCTCAAAACCATTTTTCAATGAAGTATTGGGACGTAGATATGTCCAAAAAGATTTTTTTCAAGTCTTAAGTACGTACCTTCCCGTTTAAAAAGAAATTACAAGAATGCAAATTCTATCAATTGTGATGCACAGACGACATTTATAATTTTAAAACATACATTTTCTAAAAAAAGAATTTTTTACTAAAAATTCCACTTTGTAATATCCCCTACACATAAACACATTTTATTTCCCAGTGAAATATGATTTATTATAGCAACACCTACAAATGTAAAATTGTAATGCACCATGAAACAACAATGAACACTACGAACAAATAAGTACAAATAAAAAGTAACAGTGGTTATGCATGACCTGCCAAAATCTTGTACAAAATAATATTTTTTTATATGGTCAAGCAAGTAATACATTTTTATGGCCCACTTGATATACATTAACCCCAATTCAGTTTATGCACAAAGCTAATCATTAATTGTGGCCAACCTTGGCATCCAAAGATGTGACCCGAGGATGAAAAAATTGTGGTTAAGAAATTTTAAATGATTTATTTATATAAGTAACAGTGAACAAACTGTCACAATGTGTCAAGAATTTCACTAATTGTGAAGATCAGAAATTAGAAAATGTAAGGGAATGTCTTAACGTTGATAATGACATTCCAATAAGTCATCATTTCATTGGCCCTTAAAATTTTAATTACTGAATCAGACACAAGGAAAAGAAAGAAATTTGTGTGTTTATGTCAGAAACATTACAGTTTATCTTAAGAAATAAACAGCATACATGTCAGTTCAGTTCTTAGTGTATGAAATCCAATACTACTTTCCTCTAGATACGCTAATAAGACTTTGAAACAAGATAAAATAACTTACCTCAACAGGCTTGCGCCTCAGAACAACGTAGTTTTCAGCCCGCATCATCATAAACCGCATGAACTTATGACAAAGAATTTTTTCTATTTCATCCGACTGCTTCACAGATATACTGATTCTAACAGAGTTGATGGAAGGTTCAATCAAAACCTTTTCTTTCTCATTGCGACTAATGACTACTGGTGTAAGTAACAGTTCTTTGCTTGTCCTGCAAAATATTTACAAACAGTTAAGAACCAACACCACAGACAATAAGACTATTGCCAACATTTACACCCCCCTCAAAACAGTCACTCTATAAAAAAACTGTATTTTTACCTCCAAGTCAATAAATACATAATTGAAGATTTTTAGCTTAACATTAAAATAAACACAATTAACTGAACTGTAATAGGGGAGGTATTATCCGCCATACTACAGAAACAAAATCGTAAAATTGAAGAGATAAGGCAGGCAGCTACATGCTAGGTGGAGACGAAATGGAACGCAAGGAACCAGGGACTACATGAAACAGTTAGGAAGGGAGTTGGAATATAAGATCAAGCAGGCAAGGAATGGGTAAAATTAGGGTATCTTAAAAAGGTGAGAGGTGGAGGGGAGGGAATCCCAGCTTTGAGAGGATCAGATGGAAGAGCTGCCGCAGATAACAGGGAAAAGGCTTAACTGTCACAGGCACAATACATGTCAGTTATGAGGCAAAGGACAACTGGAGTAGATCATCCATAGGAGTCAAGGGTGTTGATAACATATTCTGTGTAAAGGACTGTGATGTAGATAGGCAGTGGGGCCAGATGGGATAGGAAATGGTGCACTTAAGTTTGGAGGGAAGGAGTTGGTCAGATATCTGGAGGTGTTGTTTGGTAGGTCACTGGAGGTATATAGTCTATCACACGTAAGTATTCCATATTTTGACAGTGCTAAATGTGACTATAAACAGGATTGCGATGACTATGCATTTCTGGGAAGTTAGGTAGGTTTAAATATCCATACAATAGAACTACCAGGCACATTTCTCAGAAGAAAAATATCAAAATATGGAAAAGTTACAAGAGACAGGCTATAGGTAGGTTACAGCAAGGATGGAAAGAGGCGTAAGTGGTCCAAGTGTATAAGCAGGGTGAGGATAGATGGAAGCCCGATAGTTACAGGCCATCGAGCATCGCATAGAATACAGGGAAGGTGATGGAGAGATTGATGGTACAATACATGGTAAATGTTATGAACAATAGGAAATGGATACAGGCATACCAACACAGATTTAGAAAGGGATATTCACCTGAGACTCAGCAGATTTTTAGAGGATCTGGTTCAGGCAGGTGGATGCCTTCTTCACAGACTTCAAGGAGACCTTTGACAAAGTTCCCCATGGAATTCTGATCAGAAAAGTGGAAGGACAGTTGGATGATAAGCAGGTTGTTGACAAGATTGGCGATTTTCAGGGGACAAAACAGAGAAAGAAGTAGGGGAAGCAATGTCAGAAGACGGAGAGGCCACATCAGGAGTGCTGCAAGGAAGTGTAACTGGAGCCTTTGTTTTTCACAATAATGGTGAATGATATGGGATTCAGGATTACAGATAAAATAACCAATTAACACTTTCAAATCATTTTAACTATATGTTAAATGAATATAAAATATTAAAAACATCCTATCCATAGAACATGTGACCATACCACAACTCAACTTGATATAAAATCTATGCAATTTATAATAGTACATTTTGCTAATCATTTTGATGTTGAAATTATTTTTAAACTACAAGAAAAATTTATGTAAGTACAATTTTAAACAACAAAACATATTTATATGCAGAAAATAAGCAAAGAGCGTAATATGTCACTTCACTTGAGTAGAGAGGTATACAGAAGGGATGGGCAGGAGATAGAGCATAGAGGAAGTCACAGAATATAAATATCTAAGGGTTGTGATAGGCTGTTCTAAGGTGGACAAAGTGGTAAGAAGGGAAGATGGGCTTTAAGACTGCTCGGGAGTGTGTTGAAGGGAATGGAGTTAATGGGGAAGTGATGGGAAAGGCATATTACACCTATATTGGAAAAATGTTGTGGAGTGGGATATGTCCATGGAGGTGCAGGTGCAAGAGCTGGAGATGGGTGATGAATAAGGATAAATGGCAGGGTCAGGCTAGTGAGGAAAGGAATTGTAGCCCTAGCGTGATGATGGAATTGGGATGGAAATAGTTGAGGGACAGGAGGAGAATAGAAAGACTTGTCAGATTTTATAAGGTGGTGAACTGGGGAGGGGGGATGGGGTGGTTTGGCACACAAGACAACTAAAGGAACTTTAAGGGAAGAGGAAACAACAGTGATAATATTCACTGGGTGGTGTGGAGGAGAACGGAGAGAGGTAAACAGTCAATGCTGGAGGGTTTTGTGAAGGAGTGGAATGCACTGCGGGAGGAGTTAGTGTCTGTGAGAAAGGTTGGAAGGTTTAAGAGGGAACTGGAGGGTTGGTGCTGGGGGGATGGGGAGAGTTCTCGCCACAGGGCATTAGCCCAATTGAAAGTGTAAAAACTTTTATTATTATTCATTTCATCCTAACATATTGTTGCACGCAGGTTCTGTAACTAGCCTAAAATATCACAGTTGGAATGACCAATCCTGCAGGCACCAACAATCATGCCTTGTAGAAACTATGCACTCATGGACAACAGCAGTGGATGCTAATAAAATAAAAAAAGGAAATTTAACATTTATAATCATACCTGACTTCTACTTCCGGCTTGTTGTGTCTTTCCACCACTTGTGATGAAAAGTTGGTTAAACACATGGCTGCCGTAAGTGTGTGGCGAACAGCCGTTAAGTAAGGCCGTAGTGTGGCAGACTACCAACACACAAAACAGTATCAAATGCAAAATACTAAACAAAAAACAAGTGACAAAACTAGTTCACTATGTCCATAAAGTCATGGTGCACTTTTAACCGGCCACAGGAAATATATGAAACAAGATAGAAATGTGAATACACATGATATTCATGTTGCCCTTTGGTCGCGGTTTTGAATTTGGTAATCCACAGAACACACTGAACTTATCTCTGTACTGTCCACATCTCGACTGGCATGGGATTAGGCTGATCCGCTTCTGCACAGTTCGTGGTGTTACATCACCACCTGCGTATGCACAACATAATACAGAAACTTGGAGAATTTTCCTTTTATTTAGAGCAGATTTGATATTACTATCTTCTTTGCTGTTTTCCTGTGACTGCTCAAAAGTGCATCATGACTTTACACACACTGTAGTAACACTGTAGTAGGTGTTAAGTAATTTTCAAGGCCATGCATATTTTGATATTTTTCTACCCATTAGTAATGTTTGTTCCAGTTATGTTGACAAGGTTTTGACAGTTACCTTCATAGGAAGATAAACAGGGAGAAGGATTGAAAAGTGAAAATGTCATAACATTGTCAAATAACACAAAAAAGGTTATACTGACTAACTTAACTACAACAAACATATCTGCATGGAATGTGCTATAATTACTGCCTCAATCCCTTACCAAACAACTAAAAAGAAAATCCACTCCTTTACAAACTTCCTAAGCATAGACTGCCCGTTCTGTTCTGCTTTTCACCTAAATCTTCCCACTGTTATTCACTCTTCCTCTATACTCTGTCTTAGTTAATACACAGCCTAACACACAATATGCTTTTTCTCCATTCACTACACTATAATTCCTGACCAGAATTTCCACTCTCTTTTCAATATGTAGTACCCATCCCAAATCCTTCAATCAACATCACTGATAGCCAAAAATTCCCTTCGTTCCCACTATACCACCCTTGCATTCCTAATTTATCCTTCACCCATCTCACAATACGTCTTTGTACCGCCTCCAGCTCCCGCACCTCCAATTCAATAAAGAGCCCCACTCTGCTGCTGCATACTCAATGATTGATTGTAAAAATTTAACATAGGTATGCCTCTTTCTTCACTGCACTACTAATTCCCTTCAATATCCTTCCCAGCATACCTAGTACCCTTCTTCCTTTAGAAACAACTATCTCTACCTGCTTCCTCTATCCTAAGCCACCCTGCTAAAGTATTCCTAGGTATTGTACTTATATTCTGAAGCTTCCGTTATTTCCTGACATTCCCCTCTGAATACGAACATACTCTTAACTCTCTTTTATGTAAACCTTACAATCTTACATTTGTTTTCACTTCACTCTCTTCAATCCCCAATTGTATAATTTAATGTCATCCTGCAAATTGTTCTCACCCATCTCTGCATATGAAACAGTCATTGACAACAATCTTCTTTTACCACCCATCCCAAACCCATTCGTTTGCCATTATGATAAACAACAAAGGGGCCCAGCACACTTGTGGCAGACCTGATGTAATGTATCCCTCTTACAGGCATCTGTCGCTATCACCCTCTGTCTACGTCCACTGACGGTTGCACAGTTTCAAATTAAATTATTGTTATAATTTACACTACATACTGGACCACCAGTTTCTCCATCACTTTCCAAGTATCGGACATTAAGATTGAATGTTCTGTAGATGCCAGGCCTCCCCCTATCCTCTCCCTGCTTGAAAACTAGGACCACCACTACCTCCTTTAAATCTTGTGGTAACTTACCTTCCTCTAATTCCTGCAACCGTAAAACCCTGAATTGTTTGCAGGTGTTTACTTATAACCCAGTAATCTAACAAAACCTGGTCACGTGAATAAGCAAACCTTTATTACCCTAGCATGTTACCCAATACAACAGCATAAACTTTATCAAAAATTTTACCATAAACGGTTTTAGTTAAAATTTTGCTTTACATTCTTTTCATGTTTGGTATAGTTTTAGTTCATACCAGGATTCTACTTTCAACACAATGACTATGGCAGCAAAGAGAAGTAAGAACTGCAGTACTTGGTTGTCATATTATGTAAAGGCAGAGCTACAACCACAGTAAATAATACCAGCAAAGAATTCTTGTTTTTAATTACACTTGCTACAACACAACTGCTAGGGGATGGCCGTCTTTAGGATGTCTGATAAGTTCATAGTTTCATTACTGTGTTTTCAAAGTGGACCAATCAGAATTAGGCATTGCTAACTACAAACACAGGTGTAAAATTAACCCTGGAACAGAAAAGCATTTGAGAAATTTACCATGTAATAAAATGTAATTACGTCCACTTTAAAATGATTTATAGTGGATGGCATAAACTATTATGTCAACAGTTTTCAGGTTAATTCCTGCTTAATTAATTAATTCTGTAACTATCAAGTTTAGCTAATAAAGCAAAAATCACGCAAAAAATTGCAAAAATGCAATATTTAACACATGAAAATGTTCACACC
Source organism: Medauroidea extradentata (assembly GCA_003012365.1). NCBI lineage: Eukaryota > Metazoa > Arthropoda > Insecta > Phasmatodea > Phasmatidae > Medauroidea > Medauroidea extradentata. Next base: position 26,007 of record PNEQ01080173.1, read on the forward strand.
TTTGGGTAGGGTCACGTTTTGTAAAAGAGAGGGCCAGGGTAAAAGTTGGGCCGGCTACACAACTAGCGAGACATGCCTGTCACCTGCCTGGCCCGAAGAATGGATGAAGTGAGGGTGAAATAGGTGTGGAACAGCGACGGAATGAGAGAGGCTGGGAAGCAGCAGTTCTCTAAGACAACCTGTCAGCCAACAGCAACGTCCGCCATGTTTCACACATGCAAAACATACAGACAGAACCCACCAGGAATTGAACACAGATCACCTAGTTAGGAGGCAAGAGGTCTAACCCCTCCCTCTATACCACCGTGGTAGGCCTACCTCAATATTCAACGTACAGTGGAACCCCTTTTTTTTACATTCCCAGATTTTACACTTTCCTTTATTTTACATGTTTTCTCTGGTCCCTTGCAAATCTCACACAATATAAATTTCCCACTTTTTATACTTTCCTGCATTTCACGCTAGTTTTAACATGTCCCATGAACGGTGAAAAAAAATAGTTTCACTATATAATTAAATAAAATGGAACTAGTATAGCATCCTAACCTTCAAAATGTACAGGTTAAGTTAGGTGAATTGCATTTTATTTAGTTAAATAGTTCATCCCTGCAATTTTTGCAGGATTTTTGTACGAGTAGCAAAACTGATATTTACCTAAAAAAAGATTGCTTCTGAATTGCCAGTATAAACAGACATTTTTGTACTGATTACTACTACAAAAAATTAACACTTGCATAATCATAATACATGAAACGTTCACAAACTTAGATCACATACAGCATACAAGTTCCTTGTATTGGAAAAGTTTTATTTATACAGGACTTAAAAAGAGTGTGCAACCATGTACCAGATCATGTTTCAACTGTGAAAAATGGAAAGATTTTTGACAAATTAATAGAAATGATATTGAACACCAATACTTCTACAGTATTAAAGAAATAGAAAATTATACGCAGAGTATGTAAGGAGAGATGGCGAATGGTGAAGAGGAGGCTGGGGGTATGTTGGGCCCCTATTAATTTAGGCAGAAAAGAAGATAAAATAAAAGTGAAAATATTTAGGTGACGAGGCGCAGAACAGAGAGGGGTAGGCAGTCAATGCTTAGGTCAGTGAGGGGTGGAATTTAATTATGGATGAGTTGGTGACTATGAGGTGGGTTCGGAAGGGAACTTGCCCCTGAACGGTTGCCCAACTGCAAGTGAATTTAATTTTTTATTAATTTAATAATGTGTGCTGCTGCCTAAGCAGAATTAATCAGACTACAGTACATATAAAACCTAAACAAGTCCTGGTAACAAACAGAACATAATGTCAGACTATCATCACTTACTGTGCAAACTAGCCAGTATTTACTGGATACTGTCAACTTGAATATTGATCATAATACAATTATGTAATCTTATAGTCTACTACGTTTCCATGTACTTAGGGAACCATTAGACAAAATTACGTTAATTTGTGGTAGTTTCGGTGCTCACTGTTAGCCTATATTTAATTATTAACACATATTGTAGTGTCCATAGTATAATTCACCATAGTGAACATGATAACCATGTGTATATTTTGTATTTGAGGTCTTGTTCTATTGTTTCTACTTTTTGAGCGATATTAATTTTTTAAACCTAAACGAGAGGAGATACCAAAAGTCTATCTGGCAGTTTTGTTTATAATCATCTTCTCCATTTTGGCTGACTTTTTCAAGGCTGTAAATACTATGGTGTTAGCTAAATGTAATTATCGAGTCAGGTTAAACACCTTTTCAGCCAGGGATAGAGCTAACTTCACACTCCAGTTGCTACTATGTATTACCAATAGTGTGAGCATACAAGCATGAACGTTACATTTTTTACAGATATTTCAGATGCCTAATTAGTTTTGGTATAAGTTACGCCTACATTTTACAGAAATATTAGCCTAATTATACGTCTTTTGCTTAAACATTGTACTTTACAGAGTTTATCTGTTATCGTAAAAATAATCTGACATTTATATTGTGTGGTCATGTGTATAAAAACTGAAGTACATTTGCTTAAATTTTAGCAACGCAGCTAATAACCGAGGCATAAGTAAAATCATTATTGCCAAAATTAGTTTTTAAAACAAATATAGCTTCTGATAGCAACTGTTATTTTCATTTCAAGCAGAAACAAAATGTGAATTTGTGGTGATCAGTTTCATTAGAGAACTACCACAGAATTATTTAACTGTTCAACACATCTGTGCCAATGCTGACAGCATATTTACGATCAGTGACAGATAAAAAGTGTAGGCTACTTCTTTTTAGCCCCAGGTAAAAGAATTGCTCTGATAATGCCTGCCTGGTACAGCCACAGTATAAACAGAAGCTGTGTGATGATTGGTTGCTCTGTAGCAGTTTGGAAACAGAAGCTGTGTGATGATTGGTTGCTCTGTAGCAGTTTGGAAACTGAAGCTGCACGAGATTGGTGGCTTGGTAGCAGTCACAGTCCAGTATAACTCATATAAGTACAAATCGACAAGCACTAGTAGTAGGGCCTATCCAGACTGCTTTTATAATCAGATATTTCACACTGTAAATCAACAGTTCGTGATTGCCTCTATTAAATATATGTGATAAAAACACAATTCGTGATTTTGCTGCCCCTCTCTAACTCACATTTCTGATAGGTGTAAGACAAACCAATATCTTTAGATAAATTGCTATATATAAATGATACTTATTTCTTTGAAATTCTAAGAAACTTATTTTGATATAATGAAAAATTAAAATACGATAGAAGAAATTTCTAAAACGTGAGTCTAAGCAGAGTTTAGCGAATTGGCTTTCCTACAGTTGATTAGGATTTGACATGGGTGGGGTTAGGTGTAGCACATTTACAGTAACAATAGTGTGCTTTCGAAAGTGCAAGCAAATCACACACGTAAATAACACCGTTAACAAAAAGTTTACTAATACGCACCATAATCCTAGCAACCAATATATCTTTCCTTAATAGAACATAGTCATAAAAATTTAAACATAACACGAATTATAAAGGCAGCCATCTTCAGCCATTTTTCGTGACGTACCCGTTTACCCATAGAAAAAGCAAAGCTAGAAAGTTTACTACACGCTAGAAAGATCAATGTCAAAAGTTTGGCACAGGGAAAATTTCGGCTGTTAGTTGCGCTGCTATCGAATGTGGGGACACATTAACATTGCGGTAATTGGGAGAAACTCGTATATTTGTTTATAAAATATTGTGCTTACATAATTTTACGTTATATGTGTACCGTTTCCGTTTTTACATCATAACATTTTTTCTTTATTTTCAAGCTAATAAAGGCAGATACACAATGAAGTTAACATGGAGCTTCTTACGTTACAGCTGAGTTGAGTTTAGAAAGAGGTGCAGGAAGGGGGAGAAGGTAGTAATTGGATGTGAGAAATGCTTTGGAGTAACTTTTTTTAGGGTGTGCCAGTAGCAAGAAGGAAGGTAGCTAAGGAATGGTGGAAAGGGTACATTGTAGATGTAATGAACAGGAAAGAGGGGGAGATGTTGCAGAGGATTGAGAAGGTGGAGGAAAAAGTCAGGGATGAGGTGGGAAGTAGTAGTCTTGCAGTAAGGGTGGGAAAGTTAGAGGAAGAGTTGAAGGGGATCAAGTGAGAGGTAGGTAGTCTAAGGAATGAGCTTCAGAAGGAGAAGCAGAGGAGGAAGAAGGCAGAGACTGTGGTAGGAAAGTTGAGAAGTAAGGTAGGGCCTAGAGGAAATGGAGGCTGAAGCAAGGGAAGGGACACTGGTAGACAATCGGAGTCTCAAGACGGGAGAGGGGCAGGAAACAGTAGCCAGAGTAAAAACAGTGGAAGGAGGCAGGAATCAGTATGTTGAAGCCTGCAGGGGAGGGGGCAGCCGGTATCAGCACTCAGGACAAGCAGGGCAGTTCAGGATGGGAGGAGTGGGAAGAGAGATGGCTAGTGGGGTTAGACAGGCCAGAGAAGTGGGAGCAGTGAAAAGAAGAGAACCAGAGGTGGCGCTTTGGGGCAGTTCAATTGTCAAGGGAGTGGAGTTACAGGGTGTATGGAAGGATGCTACCTATAAGAGAGCTTTTGGGGGAGCTAAAATTAAAGATCTGGATTAAAGAGTTGCTAGTCTGAAGGGAAGTGACAAAGTGAAGGTGGTCACAGTGTTGGAGGGAACGATCTGGCACACAGGGAGGTGAGTGGAAATGTAGAGGATTAAGGAGAGATGTTGACGCAGGTAAAGGAAAAGTTTCCTAGGGCAAGGGTAGTAGTCAGTGGGCTGCTGGTGAGGAAGGGTATCTCCTATTCGAAGGCAATGGTAGCAAGTGGAATATACGACAGAGTATGTAGGGGAAAGGGAAGCTATCTTTGTAGACAGCAGGAAGTGGTTAGGATTTGGAAATCTAGGCAGAGATCAGGTCCATCGCACTGAGGAGGGTAGGTGAACGCTGGGTGATCTGTTGGATAGGAAAACTGCTGGCTGCCTAGAGCGTAGTAGGATGGAGCTAAGGGGCAAGAAATAGCAACCAGAGAGAGAGGAGGAGAACCTCTGGGGGTCAGGAGAAGATAAGATAGGGGAGTATGTAAGAAAGGTTAGTATTTCAGTGACAAAGCGGAAAGGTAAGGGAGGGAAGGGGGTATCATGGGGGACAGCATCAAAATAATAGTAATAAATTGCAGAAGTATATACAATAAGCAGGATTCATGCTGGAGTGTGATTGGGGGATACAGGGCAGATGTCGTGATAGGAGTTGAGACATGGCTGGGTGAGGAGGTGCTGGACAGTGAACTGAGTCAGGGTAAGTTCTTCATATTCAGAAGGGACAGGGATGGAAGAGGGGGTGGTATAATGGTATGCATGAGAGAGGGTTAAAAGGGTTCTGTAATATAGGTGTGCAATGATGCTGAAGTGATGGAACTAGATGTAAGGGGGGAACTTAAGAGCTTCAGATTGTTGGCAATGTACAGGCCACCGGGGCAGGGATGGCAGGCAGTTGAGGCAGTGACAGAAAGGGTCGATAGGCTGAGGGATAGACAGTGGGTGGTGGTAGCAGGTGACCTCAATATGCCCGGGGTGCAGTGGGTGGACGGGATGGAAGACATTGGTGGCATTATGCAGACACTAGCATCACAGCTAGTTAATAGGGAGCTAGTGCAGGCAGTAGGAGCACCAACTAGATGGACTGCAGATGGAGTGGGGTCGGTGCTAAATGTAGTGTTGGTCAGGCCTGGGGATATCATAGTTGATTCAATGGTAGTAGAGGGAATCAGTGTTCATGATGTACCTGTGGTAGAAATAAAGCTAGAAAAATCCAAAGCTGATCAAACCAAAGATAGAGTAGTTTGGAAATATGGACGAGGAAACAGGAAAGGGGCGGAACACTTCTTATGGGATAGATATAATGAGTGGGCTAAAGGGAAGAATGTGGAGTGTCTGTGGGAAGATATTAAAAAGATCATAGAAGATATTTTGGTGAGGTTTGTCCCAAGGAGAAGAATAACGGCTGGGGGGAACCCACCATATTATGGGAGAGAAATTAAGATTTTGAAGAGGAAGTGTAGGCAATTGCATGCAAAATTTAGTAGAGGAGAAATTGTAAATGCTAGGGTATGGCTAAAGCAGATAGGGAAGGAGCTGGAAACTAAGATAAAAGCAGCAAAGGATGAGTACTTGGGTAACATCATGGTTGAGGGAAAAAGAAAAGGATGGCAGAAGCTCTTTGGTTTATCTTAAAAGGGTGAAAGGTGGAGAGAAAGGAATTGCAATACTTACAGGGAATGGGGGCTTGACCACAACAACTGACAAAGAAAAAGCAGAATTATTGCAGGCTCAGTATTTGTCTGTGTTTGAGGGGATGGACGAATGGCGTGAGAAAGCAGATAGAGTCAAAGGGCCAAGTGGTAATCTAAGGATAAGGGGACAGGATATAGGCGAAGTAATTAAATGCTTGCATCCTAACGAAGCAGTGGGGCCTGATGACATAGGGAATGGGGCTCTTAAGTTCGGTGGGAGGGTGATGATAAAGTATTTAGAAGTGTTGTTTGGCAGATCGCTGGAGGAGGGCAAATTACCAAAGGGGTGGAAGAAAGTCTGGTGGTGCCAGTATAGGATAGGGCAAGGCCCGGTAGTTACAGACTGGTGAGTCTCACCTCGAGCACTGGTAAGATTATGAAAAGGTTGGTAGTTAAATTTGTGGTAGATGTAATGGTTGAGAAGAACTGGATGCAGGAATATCAGCATGGGTTCAGAAGATGCTACTTGTGTGAGATGCAGCTGGTTGGGCTATTGGAGGATCTAGTACAATCTGTAGATGAAGGGAAGCAGGTGGATGCTTGCTTCATAGATTTTGAGAAGGCATTTGACAAGGTGGCACATGGAATTTTAATTAGGAAAGTAAATGAACTGCTAGATGTCAGGTGGGTGATTGACTGGATTGGTGAGTTCCTCAAGGGACGGAGCCATAGAGTGAGAGTGGGGGACTTCTTGTCAATGAAGGAGCTGTAACATCAGGGGTGCCACAAGGAAGTGTTCTGGGCCCTTTGTTATTTACTATAATGGTAAATGACATGGGAGTGGGAGTGATTGGCAGGATGAGATTGTTCGCGGACGACTGTGTACTGTATTCTGAGGTAGGTGAGAAAAACAACTTGCAGGCAGACATTAATTGGGTACTGGAATGGACCGAAACCAACAAAATGAAGATTAATGTCAAGAAAACAAAGATAGTGAGATTCACTAAAAAGAGAGTAAAGAGCAGACAGACATACAGATGGGGTGAGCAGGGAATGGGGGAGGCAGCAAAATACAAGTACTTAGGGATGATGTTGCAAGAAGATATTGGGTGGAGAGGACAGGCGAATAGAGTGGTTTCTAAGGGAAAAAGGGCCCTGGGAATGCTGGGTAGAGTTCTGAAGAGATCAGTGGTGGGGTGAAGGAGAAGGCATACACCTCAATGGTACGCCCGATGCGGGAATATGCAGCGGCAGAGTGGGATCCCTACATGGAAGAAGAAGTGCAGGAACTGGAGAGGGTCCAAAGGAGGGCGGCTAGGTGGGTGAAGGGCAGGTGGAGAGGGCAAGGGCAGGAGGGAGAGGATGAAGGTAATTACAGACCATCTGTGATGATGAAGGAAATGGGTTGGAGTACTTTGAAGGACAGGCGAAGGGTGGAGAGGTTTGTTAGTTTGTTCGGAGTGGTGAAAGGAGAGGGAGGTTGGGGAATGTTGGGTTCCCATTTAATCAAGGGTGATTACGGAGGGAGAGGGAACAACAGTCTTAAGATCCGGAGGGTGTGGAGGAGGACGGAGAGGGATAGCCAGTCAATGATGGTGAGGTCGGTGAGGGAGTGGAATGTGCTTAGAGAGGAGCTGATGAGGGTTGACAGGGTTGGTTTGTTCAGGAGCAGTCTGGGGGGAAAGTAAGGCATGTGACCTTTCACCGGGTGAAAGCGTTATTATTATTATTATTATTATTATTATTATTATTATTATAGGTCACGCTGGTGTGTTTTCACATTAGATTAACAGCGACGCAATGGTAACTTAAAAATGTCGAAGTTGAGTAATCTTCAACATAACGTTAAGGTAAAGTTAAGAACAGGCAATCAGAAGCTGAGTTGTTCTTTTTATCGCGCCAAAACTAAGGTTTTACAGATGTTTCTCGTAACCTCAAATTATGTGCTGCTCGCTTGTGCATGTACAAGAGTGTATGAAAAGAAGTAAATTTGCCATAGCTGTGTTCTGAAGTACAGTGAAAGCAAAATTTTCGTTATTGTAATGTTAAGTAAATAATATTTTTGATTCCACGTAAGATTTGTTACTCGTGTGACATGGTATTTGCGAGTGCATTGCCTAATACATGTGTGGCTATGGTTGTTTAGTGAGTCGTAAATCGTTAGCATATATTTATAAATATTTCAGAGCTAATGTATTGCTACAGCATTCGTTCAAGGACCCTACAATAAATTTAACTAGATGGTTTGCAAGTTCGCTGTTCACTGAGGTAGGTCTGGTGTGATACGTGCAGACAGCAAACATATTGTTAAAATATCAAACAAGTGTTTCACCAGTCTCACGAAAGACGTTAAACAAAAAGTTTAGCCCTCCCATTTCATAAAATAAATAGAATCCCTACAGAATCACTCTTGTGTGATGTGAGAATAAAAAATACGAGTTGGTAAGAAAGGCGTAATGTTTTCAACACACAACTGAAATAGGTACTTGCGAATCATTTTCGTTATTAATTTACGTTATCACTTGTATACATAAATATTTTGCGACTCAAATAACATCGTTAAATGTAAATATTGCAATGACCGTCAGTAGTCTTGCAACATTGTAACATAACTTCATTCGAGTCCGATAAAATAGTGTATTTTATTACCAGCATACGAAATATCGAACCAGGACCAAATAGTGACCAATTAATATAATATTATGGACACGTGTAAAAGCGGACTCACTTGAATATTAGTTAATGTAACTAGGAGATAGTTATTCCACACTTATAACTGAACAATTGGCATTTTACATGAGCAGCATAACATACAATTATCTTGGTGAATTTTTTGAAAGCTTGACTACAATTGGTAGCCTTGTACCTCAACTTAATTCCTTAACTTCAACGTGAAACATCGGTCAAATCCGCGGTAAATTTTTCTGTGAAGTTAACACAAAGGTAACATAATGAGGTGTATGTTTACTTAATTGTGAACCGGCCTTAATGGCTGCTAGGAATTCGCCGAACAATATTAAATAACAACATTTCATAGAAAATTTAATATGCCAGTTATGAATATGCATGTCTTAATAAATAGTCAGTGCTTAAATATACAATGCAAGAACAAAAAGCCTATATAACCACGGACGAAATATTTTATTGTTACACTGACGTGACAGTAATGTAAAATAATTTTAAAAAGTCATAGAAATACTTTTTGAAAATTAATGTACATAAAAAAAAACATCGTGTTTTTGTGACGAATCTAACTTCAAAAGTATGTATTTCGGGCAGTAGCATCTAAACACCTCTAACTACTTTTTTTATTTACAATTTATGAAAAATGTTTGGTGCAGTGGCGATGCGGAAGCTTCCGCATCAACACTGCACCAAACATTCCCCCGTTTAATGTGATGTAATTCAAGTGACCCCAGTATTTTTCGTGAGACAATTTGTAAGTTACAATTTTTGAGACCTAATGGACAAACACAAATTAACACCCAGCCAGACCTGGGAATTGAACCCAGAGCCCCCCGCACCAAAGCCGGCCGCTCAGCCAACTGAGCCACGGGGGGTCGGCACCGCTTAGCCACTTATCACTTGGAAATATGTGAACTTAGGTTATTCGGAATAAAGTGAGCACTAAAGATTTAACCTTTGAAAAAAATCACTAGCCGTTGCAGCATATCTTTCAACATTGACAACAGTTACATTACTGCTTATACAGTTGGCAGCGAATAATCGCACGTAGTTCCGTGTATTTTATATTTAAATACAACATTACTGAAAGATCATCAAATGGTATCGACCTCTCCATATTTAATATACTTTAAAATATTTATTTATGATAATATTGACATACTTACTACCTGTATAATTTTACTTAAACAGCGCCAGTAGAAAGTGATTAATCTGGGATGTTCAAATTCAACAGTCGTTAGCGAATGGCATCTAGCCCTCCGCGTACTGATGTAGTTAAATATCTCACAGACAGGTGGCATCAGAGTTAGGTTTTCGTCACTTCGCTAGGAAGTGTTCAAAGACGGTACAACGTACAATACAAGAGGAGAGCGTCGCTGTGATTGTCCGTTGTGCAATAAATATGGGTTTCTGATAGAACACATTCAAAAGTATTTGAAATGACTGTTTTCTCATTTGTAATATGTATGTTGTTATGTGTTACACTCGCCAACATGAGAATCTTGATTTAGAAACAGCAATTTTTTTTGTTTCATACACTAAGAAAATATGTTGTTTTTATTGAGTGCGTCGTTGTTCATGGCAGTATAACTGAACAGAGTTTGAATTTTTAAATTGCGTGTGTCATTATGGCGTGTTTGTTTTTGTAACGGTTTTGAGTTACAAATTCTATTTTAATGTGTATATATTTACAAGATGCGTAATGGCAACAGTGAGGGTCGTATAAATTGGAGTCGATGCACAGAAACCAGTATTAAAAAACGTTAACTCGCAGGTATTTATAACTAAGATTAATATTGGTTACAAATTTAATTCAATACCCGTGTATTTAATGAGTAGATATTGTTGATAACGTTTTCAGCCCAGTGTAATGTAGATGTAAACATTGTACAAGCCTATGTAAATTAAAGCACGTGGCAATGTTTACATTTACATTCTGCGGAAAGATATAAACTGGCAGAAAATAGAAATTAATCAGGGCTTTTTTGAGAGCTCACTTTATTCCGAATCACCTATACCTAACATGGTACTTGAATTGCATAAATTACAAGAGTTTGCACAGTTTTAGCACTTTGAATATTATTTGAGATGCAGTAAAATTCATTGCATACATCGGTAAAATATTGCGATACTAAAAGTGAAAATGTGCATGTCGTAATTTACTCTTTTACAGACATTACAGTAACACAAAAATTAAAAACATTTCGGTTATTGCTTTGGAATATTAAAATGTATTCTACGATAATAAGCTAAATAAAAAATTACTTCAAAGAAGATTTGAATCAAGACATAATCGCCTCTGGGTTACAAAGCCAATATGCTAACCACACACTGACGTGCGCTGACACACACGCATTTATCAGCGACCGTTGGCGCATCGCAGCGGTGCCACAGTAATGGTGTTAACACGCCCAACTCAGCAAGCCGACCGACGGCGACAAATAGAGGGCTACCTTAATATCGCCACGTGGGTAGTAACAGAACAAAAGGAATTAAAAGGAGCCACCACAAAACCATGCTCAGGCAACACACACACCTGTAGCACCAATCGAGGAGCCCGGACAGTGGTCGTTTCTGTGGGCATTGAGCAGTTGCTGTACACAACGTGTTCAATTGCTGAGACACCAAGGTACGGAAACAGACTGTGTGACGTTGGGAGAATATGGGATGAGTGCAGCCACATTTCGGAAGGTTCAACGACCCTAATAACACCAACTTTGTCGCGAGACACGGGAAATAGCGAAGTTAGGAAATCATCAGAAAGTATCAAGGAAAGGTTCGCCCGAGTCGCCACCGCGACTCAAGGTGACAACTGCATGGAGTGATAACCGGCGCCGAGCGTGCCAAGTGTTTGTGTGTAAATTCAAAATAACCCAATATATAATCTCTTGTAGTGCAACAAATTAAGTGTTATGTGAATTAAGGCCAGCCTGAACTTTGAGAGACAGGTTAACAAGACAACTGGGGCGGAAGGCCATTTAAGTAAATTTCCCTACAGAAATCAGCCTTTTTATGTAAATCAATCAGTGCTTTTTTAAGACAATGTTATAGTATCAGTAGTTATTGTGTCAACTTTATAGTGTTTTGTGTATTTGCTATTTAACTCACATGCGTGGAAGCGGAGAGCGGTATTTTTTCGCGCCCTTTCTCGCCTTGTGCGAG
>PNEQ01080174.1:0-11825 GCA_003012365.1 Medauroidea extradentata
TACAAGATTTCCAAATGCAGCAAAATTAATCATTTTCTTAAAATTTAAAAAATTCATAACTCAGAAACTAACAGTCCAAAAAAATTGTAACTAGGGCATTTTCATTTAATTTCGTAATACTACCATTAAACAAAAAATAATTAAATTCTATGACATCTTTTTTTTTCACTTAGTTGATTTGACATGGAATGTCCCTTACATCATGAATAAATTCCATGAAGCAAGTGATAAACCATGTCGGCGCCAGAAATCCTACAGCCTGGAGAAGCTTGCAACACAAGTAGTTACTCACTTCCCCAGGAAAAATTTTATGACTATTAAAAATTGCCAAAACTCAAAAATAAAGAAAAATACAAAAATAAGTTATATCAACAAAAACAATTAAAATTTTACTGTGGTCAATTGGAAACCAGACAAGCCAGGAAAATAAACAAACAACTCTACTTTGAAATTCCAGACTGTATTTTAATGTTTAAATTTTGAAATGAACTTAAATTATACATGTCCCCAATTACTACGTTATTGAATCCTGTTGTATCATACCGAACACCTGACAAACTAATACTGAAAACAGTATATAGCCTGTTATTATTTTATATATATTTAAAAAAGATGGGAAAGTGGCTAAACACTTCACACCAAGCCTCTTTGTGATTGGGCATCCAGCAGACTTAATTGTGCAATGTACTCGCAAACAAGGAAAACTCGGCTTGTTGCTACCCGGCCAACCGGCCATCACTGGATAAATCTAAACCCTCACACACACCTGCCTAAAAAAGTCTGCTTTTTCCTTGAGTTACCAAAGCAAAACAACACATACCTACATGCATAAAAACATAAAATAATTAATTAAATTTGTTCCTTGAGTTTAATATTTATTATAGATATAGTTAAAATTAACACCTGTGTGTTTATATGAAAATAAAAAAATGTAATAGGGAATAGAAATAAGATAATAAATAAATACGTTTATCTCGTATCTTTCAAAACTTGAAAAACCTACAGTGTTACATCATTCTTGATCCAACGTTGATGTGTTCTGATCATGTTAATGTCATTTTAAGAATAGTACTTGCGAAACCTTAAAACTACCTCAGTAAGCAAAAAAATTTATTTCAAAAGAATCTTTTGCTTCCTCATTTCTATATTTATGGTATTACTCACAGTGGTTTAGATGGTTGCTAAACTTAAAAAAAAAAACTTTTGCAACTTAGCAAATTTTTTGTTTTATATAAATCTGTCATGTTACACTTACAGTGGTTTAGAAACTCAATTCTGGTTGCTAAACTTAAAAAAAAACCTTCGCAAGTTAGCAAATTTTTTATTTTATATAAATCTGTCATGTTACAACATTCTTTAACACATTATGTTTGCTCTTGAATTGGCAAAGAGAACTGTGGCATTATTTATTTTTAGAAATATTATACTCCATCACAACTAATAGTCTACACTACAGTATTTTACCATGAAATTCACTCTGTATCATCAGTACCAGACCCCAAAATTCCTGTCATCTGTCTTCCTGCAGCATAAATTACATTAAGTAATTTTCTTTTGATACTTTTTGTCTCTGTAACTATCTCCACAAAAATCTAAAAAATTAACAGTTCTAAAACTTTCATACCATAAGTAGTAAGCTAATACTAAATATATTGAATAATTAGTTTCTTCTTGTAATCCTCTTAAATATTTTGTTTTTGGTGTGCTTAATGTGTGTTGATTATGTTTTCATATTTTAAAGTTTTTAACAGCTAGAATTCTTATGTAATCAACTGTCTATGTTTCTAAATTATCTTTTAGAACTACGTTTAAGTTATTGTATTATAAGTGCACTGATATTAAATAAGAAATTTCCTGTATTTTTTTAAAAATTTAACTTATACCTGCTGTAACTTATACCTGCTGTACTTCAACTATTGGTTTCTTAGGCCAATTGAAATTATTCGGAACTTGCTGATAGGTAATTTAACTTGTGTGACAAATTATTATGACCTCTCTTTGGCATTTTTGTTGTCATATGCTACAATGAATCTTGCTGAAGCAAATTCAATAGACAAAATTTTGCTCTTATAAGAGAGGGTCACATTTTATATAGTGTTATAAATTTGTTTATAAGGCAGTGGTCTTCAACAGATGTGTAGAATGGAGGACTGTGTTGCCTACATTTTGCCACTTTTTAGTAGGTTGTGGGATGGAGGGTGGAATAAATAAAACACTCGCAAAATTAATAATATTTGTGAATTTAATATTTGTGCACATGTAAAAACTGAAAACTTTGTATATTAAATGTTGTGATCTTAGAATGATTCCTGCAATGGGAGAGTATTATTAACTGAACTGTTTTTTGGACATATAGCATTGCAAACTGGGTTGCAGAAAATCTTACATTAAAATAAATAGTGTTGAGTCGATTCCTAAAATACACAGATTCCTATTCCAACATCAGTTCTTAAAATTGGGATTCGATTCTTCGATTCCACGTCCGATTGTAAGGCTTTCTTTTAAGTTTTTTTTTATCTCATTTTATTTTCTTATACATAAAACCTTCATAGTCCCTTTGAAAGAAATGCAATTACATGAACTAGGTTACATACATAAAACACACATATAGGCCTATTTGTGTGTTTAGAAAAACAAGATCTGTGCCGTTTGACTAAATTATAAATTACGTAACTTACTAGGCTTTGGAGGTTAGGTTGGTTTTGTTTGGCAACCTAATTTTGTGCATACTGTAATTGAATATGCTCATTTGGTGGGAACACATTTCGTGATCAGCAGTATTTACCGGTACTTATGTAGTAAATATTGTGAATAAAACTATACCGGTAAATAGGATTTTTTGGTTATTATAAAACCGACAAATGGAATCAATGGAGTCGATCGATTCTGGAATCGGAATCGACCCATCACTAAAAAAAAAAAAAAAAAAAAAAAAAAAAAAAAAAAAAAAAAAAAAAAAAAAAAAAAAAAAAAAAAAAAAAAAAAACCAAACAGAAAGTCAGTACTATTAGCTATTGTCTACAAACTTCTAACGTACATACAATTTTGGAAATACTGTATGACCCAAATACCAAAAATAGGGAAAAAAATAAATTTGAAAATGGAATATTGTGATATCCTGAAAGACAACTCAAAATTAAAAAAAAAAAAAAACAATCATAGATTGGAAATTCTAAATGATCTGAGTGCAAAAATATGCTTTAGAGTAAAAGGAAAAAACAGGGACGCGAGAGTATGCGTGTATGGGACATGCAATCTTTCAATGATCTTAAAAACTTTGAAGTAAATTACGTACAGTGAAAAAAAAAAAGCAACTGCACATAGTTAATTTTTATGTTATTATTTAATTTGGTGTATTTTGGCACTTACATAATTTTTTGTGTCATCTTTGTTGATAAGACTTGTATTCTGTTTTGTAATTAATTTGAGTTTTTTGTTTAATTGTTTGGTATTTATGTTGTTATTCCGGTTAAGACTAGGTATACTTCTTTCCAGAATTGTATGTTATAACCTATGTTGGTTGACAGCAGAGCTCTAATATTGGCTTTGTTTTTGTGGAAGGTTTTCTGCAACCTGGCAACATTAGTTCGCAATGGTGTAGTCACAAAAAAAAAAATTCAGTTTATGTAAAAAAAAAATTTCAGTAACTTATTGTTAACCAAGATTCATTTTTTTCCCTGAAAGCTTAAACTGACTGACTATAATGGTAACATTTTGTAGTCTTCTACAGCAAAACATTTGCAGGTGAATTGCAGGAATACTTTTTGTCAGTGTTAAATTTGTTTCTCTTTATGCAAAGAGATTATTGTTGTAATTTTTTAGTTTATAATTTTATTAAAGTTAAAAATACTTATTAAGAGTCTTCTCATTATGTTTTGGTGTAAAATAATAAATGTTTACTGAATACTATGTAGTAACATTTGAACATCATGTTTTCGTGATTAATTTTTAGGAAAAAGCATAGCCTATATACTTAATTTATTCAGTGCACGTTAAATAGTACTTGAATTTATTTGGTGTGTTTATGTTTCATTTGGTCAAACATTGTTTACTGCTTTTCAGATCTGGGTGCAACTCGCACACTCATGCCAATATATTTATTTTTTCTTGTAGTTGCTCTTTGTACAGGATTTAGACTGGTGTTCCTCTTTTTCTCGTTGCAACACTTTATCAATTTAATATATTTCTGTTCTCAGCTATGAATAACTTTTCAATGCCTTTGTGAGCTATTTGTACTTTCCATTTTCATGCACATTCTACTGTGAATTTGGCACAAAAAATTTTACTATAACCAATATGCAGTTGTAGACTGCATGTGTTTC
This sequence comes from Medauroidea extradentata, assembly GCA_003012365.1. NCBI lineage: Eukaryota > Metazoa > Arthropoda > Insecta > Phasmatodea > Phasmatidae > Medauroidea > Medauroidea extradentata. Next base: position 4,323 of record PNEQ01080174.1, read on the forward strand.
ACCCTCATTCTCTTTCCTACTGTCCTCCACTTTGTCACTACATCCACAAGTTAATTATTGGGTACAGTATAGATTTTCATGGTCAAAGATATGGTTTTGCAGTTGGTGGCTCAGACTTTGTAATTGGGCCTCAGAGTTCCTTTACCTTTCCCTTCTAACGTCATACGCATCAGTGTTTAGTATTAAGAAATATTGAATATGTTATGTTTGGAGAATTAGTGGGCCACCTGGTTGATACATCTCTACCATTCTTTAACTAGGCTATCAGATGAACACAAATATGGTAAAGTGTACAATATCATATTTATTGTACTTGTACTATGTATGCTGTTAGTTCTAGAGAACAGTCAGTGTAGGTGTTCCATAAATGACTGAAAGATGGTCATTTAGATGCAGCAGAAAGAGTGACCAGTGAAATGAGGCGATGTCTGAGTATGCCAGCTGAGACATTAAAAAAATCAGTTAATGATAACATTAAACCAATGCATTTGATTTTTGTCATCTGAAATGTGGTTCTTGTCAATTTCATCATTTGTGAAATCTGCCTCAGGTATGCAATCACAAAATGGTTTGCGAATAGTCAGGTTTGTTAGAACAGTAAATCAACTTGTGACAGTAAATCAGCTGTATTTTTGTCAATAGACATAATGCAGCAGTTTTTGTACAGAACCCTCCCCATGGTCAACTGGCATATGTTTTCCCAGTAACCTGTCAATTGTATAATTTTTGGTGGCATCACTGTGGTTAGTTCCAATTAATTTTCATGAATAGCATGTATTCTGACTCGGCACAGTATGTTCCACTGTCCTGTGTGTGTGTTAATGAATGAATCAGAATTAAGAAGTTTCCATTGTGAACAATCGATATCTAAGGACATGTATGGTGTCCAGTTGTTTATTATGCCTTTAAAATATAGATGAATTCATTGTTCTTGCTTTACCTCTGGTTTCTGCATGACACCTTGCTATATCTACTGTGTTTGAGAATACAGAACATGCCCTCATGCTGAGCAACAACTAACGCCAGCAGTCATTATCCAACTTTATCTTTGCAGTATCACTCCAGGATACATAATCTTATGTAGCAACATAGCACCCTGTATTTAACCAATGAATAGGTGTGATGTTGCCCTTAAGGCAGCTGCCTGCTGACAGATGTGTTTGCGTGTGTGAGGCGAAAATTGATGAGATGCATGTAGTGTGATATCGCCTCTACGGCCAAAGTCGTAAATGCGCGTGCATTGTTCCTGCCGTAACATTTTTACTGTGGGACTCTTAAGCAGTGATCCTCTAATTTTATTGAACATGTCACTGTAGCAAAGTCCATTGTACTTCTTGACTTAAATTTCTAACAAATCCGTTACATGTATCTGGAGAAACAACCACGTGAAAAAGTAGATTTTAGCCAAGTTTTGAGGGCCTTTCAATAATGCTATCTATGTGTAGTGTCTTGAAAGTCACATTCACGAATTGTGTGAAGTGTTTTCTTTTTGTAGATAAGCATTGTGGACGCACAGTTATTAGTTTCTGAGAATAAATGTAACTCTGAACACGCAGTACGCAGTTCAAGCGCCAGCCAGACGGCCGCCTTAAATAGTTTACAAATGTCAGATTGCAGTTTGGAAAATAATGGATACTATTGTTCATTAAGTTGTTATGAATTAGAACTTTTGGGATAATAGTGGCATATGGTATAGATTTGAACTATAAATTATTTTGAGGCATACAATGCATTCAAGTTTTAACTGTGTCATATTGTGTGTGGAAGCCCCCTCCACGTGAAGTTTGAAACAACTGTCTATCTCAAATATTTGCTTATCTATGATGCAGGGTTTTGCATTTTGCTGTAATTGCCTTTGCCAAAATCAGTTAACACTTCTCTGCTTCAGCTAAGTCCTACTTCATTTATTCTTTAAGCTAGATGGATTGATTAAGTATTTTCCTTATGCAGGGCAGCCGAACCCTCCTATTCGTTTTGTTCAATTGGCTTCAGGCAGGTTCATGCATATTGCTTGACAGTATTGGTTTAGGATAGTTAGCAGGCTATAATAAAATGTTGGCATGCATATAAGCGAACTGGTTTGGATTTGCAGATTCATTTTTGAGCATGTTTTTTTCTAAACAAAGTAATAATAATCTTAAGCTTTTTGCATTTTCATGAATGACAGTTTTGCTGATGACCATATAGCAGTGCTGCTTCGTTATTAAGCATTTCACCTTTTTTAATTGTGGTCGTTGTGCTTGTACTTAAACTAATTTACATGTTTCTACCATGCTTATTGATGATTTGGTAGCTGTGTTGATGTACAAATATTACAGTATCTAAACAGCTTTTATGTACTACTTTTTTGAAATTGTGACATTGGGTTTTTGGTTATTTTATTATTAGAGTGAATTTTTCATAGTTCTTGATTTGTAAATTCATTCATTAAACAAGTGATCCTCCAAATTCATATAATTGTTTTACATGTGTATTGATATTAGGCTTAGAATTTCATGTTACAAAGTTCTGTTTTCAGTGGCTTAGAACATTTATAAAAGAACTTATTATTATGACATATGTTTTTAAGTTTTAATATTTGTAGGAGGTACATCACAGATTCTTGGGGTTGGCAGAGAATGTAAAATGAAGCAACTTCCATTAATAAATAATATGTATACTACAATTTGATTTAGTCTTTACCAAGAGTCACGTTAGGGTGAATTGTACTAAAATGTTAACAGTGCTTGGCTAAATATTTTGAGTTAGCGCTTTCATATTAACTGAAGTGAGGCCCATCGACAAGTTTACCACAGACCAAAAGGTTAGAATTTTTGGGGACATTTCAAATTGTGTTACCATCAGCAGTTAAAAGACCAGTGATTTCAGGTCCACTGCGGAACATCCTCTTTGCAGCAACATTGATGATAGCTGGAGGCTACCAACTACAAGCTGGGAAAATATCCTCAACTCTTGGCTTCACTATTGCAGCTATGGAGTACATAAAACGTCGTATCGCATAACATAAAAATAACTTAAAATTTTTGTTTTTATTGCATTTGTGTAACTAAAGAACATGAAAAAATTGTGTGAACATATATGCCCATTGCAATTTGTGAATTTTGTCTATGAATGGTTTGGTTAAACACAAAACTTAAAAATGAGCTTGTGTGTCCATACGTAACATTTTTTGAGATTTTTAAATGTTTGTTGCAATGGGAGTTTAATTGAATTTGATTGTAACATTTTTTGTTAGTGTGGCATGTCTTTTTTTTTCCAAAACAGAAAATTCTTCAAACACACTTTTTATTTTGAAATCAGAAAGGAAGTAGTTTATAGCTATGAATAATAGAACTTATTGACTTGCACCAGTTTCAGACTGGATTTATTTGCTTGGACATACTCTTTGAACCCTGTGTGTTTACCTGATGATGGGAACAGATTCCAGTTTCCGAAACGTCGTTCATACTGACTGTTTGGAAAACTACTGTATTTTATTTTGTCTCATCGTTTGTGTTGTTTGTTTTTTTTCTGTTTGTGTCCGATGTCTTTGAGTTTTGTTTAGTGTCATCGTTTGTGTTGTTTGTTGTTTTTTCTGTTTGTGTCCGATGCCTTTGAGTTTTGTTTAGTCTCATCGTTGTGTCGTTTGCTGTATTTCTGTTTGTGTTTTTGTTTCGTCTCATCGTTGTGTCGCATGTCAACCTTTTATATTTTTGTTATTTCTGTTAATTTCTGTTTGTTCCTTGTTTTATCTGACCAGATTCCAGTTTTGGAATTTCATGTTGTTTATGTATCCTGATGACTAAAGCATATTCTGCTTATTTATGTTTTCTTGTCTTATTATTATTTTTAGTTTTCTTTTGACAGTCATTTGTTTCACAATGGAGTATGTCCAAGCAAATAAATCCAGTCATGCACTCCCATTGCACAGTTCTTTCGAAGATCATACCAGTGTCAGGGTTAGTGTGTTCGTGAAGTTATAAATTAAACAATAAAGCAAGCCCCTCAGAGTCCATTATTTAGATGCTTGATTCAGGGTGTTAATGTGGAGTTACAATTATAGTGACACATTACCACTTGGAAATATAAATACTACACTGCACTTACGTGTACTCACTTTAGGCAGCAGTGTCAGACCTGCATGTCAAAAATTGGCTTAGTTTGGGGGATGATATCTGTCAGACTCTAGTTCTGACCGTTGTTAACTAATTATGTACATTGAGCTGTGATATTAACAGTGCACCAAGGGTTATGTTGCAACATGACTGTCGGACCTTGTACCTGTTGGTTTAGGTAATCAGTGTTGTGACCTGCGTGCCATGCTATGTCGGGTGATAATTTTGTGACACCCTGGAGTCGATAAGCACTGCGAATCAGGGATATGTGACATAGACAGCATTCGTGTGGCTTATTATCATTTACAACAAGAACTCACTTGACATAACCTAGTCACGAGTTCATCTTCAACAGCAATGAAAATTTATGTGGTTCTCTTGTGTGGTGGTGAGTGTGGTTCCAGTGTTGACTATGATGAGGTTGAACTGAGACATTGTTTGGCCATCAGGATGTTAAACTTTGTGGATTTGCAGGAAAGTTCATAGGACTCTTAGTGCCTGTATAATGTATATTGAACCTATATATACCTTCTATGTGCTACAATGTTGGCTGTCAACGTTGATGATGACTTAGCAGTAGACTGCCTGTTAGAAGCACAATTTCGTGACCACCAGAGGTGGTGGTTTGATACCTAAGGAACATGCAGGTTCTATGGCCATCCAACCTTGTCTCGAGGTTTAGTACTTGCAACTTTGTATAAAATGTTGTAATTGGTTGGAGGTTTGGTTTCTGTGGTGGAATAACTTTTTTGCTATGAGTTAAGGTAGCTGTACCATGCTTAAATTGTTAGCAGCACTTAACTCTATTGTTACAACAATTTTGTACTTCAATAATGGAATGTCTAAAGTTAAGATTGCACAGTATCTTCTCTGGACGAATTAAAAACTCACAGTCACCAAACAGTGCAATTACAGACCTTAAACACTAGTACGAACATGGGAGTGCGTGTTGAACTACGAATATTGTATAAGGATGTGCGGTTGGGTTAAGTTACATAATAAATCTTTGTGGCACCACACTGCCAGAATATAAAAATAGTGCATCATGAAGAAACTATGTAAAAACCTTAAAACAAATGTTTAACAAAGTGTGCATTACTTACATTTGTACAGTCACCCTTTCCTTTTTCTAGTGTAAAGATATTGTATGTTTATTGATGAAAGATGCTGCTCATAACAATCCTAGCTACTCTGAGATTTTTAATGGTGTTTCAAGTCATCCTTCATATGTCTATTTATAATCATTTAAAATACAACACAGTTGGTTACATTTGACAGATCATCCTCAATTGTTATCAGCGTGATTTCATCATATACTGATTTTCAAATGCGGTCAGGATTATAGCATACTGCTGGTTTTGTGGCAGATGTTACTCGTGCTCTGATGTCTATCAAATCTTAATTTTCAGGCTAAAGTCCAGACTGCCACTAATTAAGGAATACATTTTGATCTTTTGTAGTGCAATTAAGTGTATGAAAGTTGCCATTTTCTTACAGTATGATATTTACAAATGTTTCATTAGCATGTGGATTTCACTTTATACTGTTACTTAGTTTTCAAGAAACAATTGACAGTTCTTACAGGAATTTTAGTCATCTACAAAAGTTAAATGAAACAATTGTTTGGTATAGTATATTTACAACATTAAATTTTGAAGCTATTCAGACATATAGATTGTATCTCTTTAGTTTTATTTTTTATTCTAGACCTTCTTACATCTCTCCCTACTTGTTTGGTTGAAAAATAAAATTCTCTGTTAGAAATTTTTCAACTATGTTTTTGAATGCTTTGCAGTGCTGAGTAGTGAGCATTCTTATAAAATACAATATTATTCCACTTACTTTACCAGCATAAATATATTACCTAACATAGTTAATTTCTTTCCCTCCAAATAACAAGGGCCCTTGAGTTTTTTTCATCTTGTTGATGAAATTTCCGTGTAATAGTGCCTAATATGTTTGTTTGTTTACAAATCATCACTTCTTAATACTCACTAAAATTCATTCCAAAGAGTGTGAAATAAAAGTTTATGCTTTGTTCTCATGCCCTGAAATTTTTTGTTTTGAAAGTAAAAATAATGAAGCGTATTTTTCTTCAAATTAGTGGCAAGTTCTTTGAAACTTGCTTTATAATTGTTGGTAAAGTTATAGAATCAAGAGTACTGTTTATTGTAGACATTTTTCATCCTTCCACTCAACATCTTCAATCTTTTAACACTATTGCAGAACTATGTGTTGCTTTATTTCAAATGTACAGACAACTTATGAATGTCACAATTTCCCACTTTTTAGTATTGTTTGCTGTCCGACATGAAGAAATTACTGCTAGCCTACATTCCAATTTATTAGTTGACAAAAAGTAAAATACATTAAGTGGTAGTGTTTCACCTCAGTACATGCACATTAGAGGAAGTCAGCAAGGAATAGTTTAGAGCATCCTAAATTTTTCTGATTATTCCCGTTTGAAAGAAACCTTTCCTGGTCAGAATTGAAGCAGTACATACATCGGCCTGCTTTATCCACGTATTTCACCCCGGGAAATCCGTGTATATATGGCGACTGACTAGCATTAACAAGATAGATACAAGTAAATTGAATATGTGGCTGCTGCCAGCCACGCACACATTAAACCCTGCATTTCTTCCTTGTAGAGCCACCTGTACGGCCCGCATACCATGCACATGTACGACACTGCTTAACAAAGCAGATGTTGTAGTTGACATCACAAGACGTGTGTATGCAGTGTTGAGTGGCGCGCTCAGTGGCGGTGCGTAAGGCCGTGCTCTCGTGCTGTAGCACTGAGTAAACTTTTACAAAGTTATTGTGTACTTAATTTCATTAAATTTCAGGTAATGTGCTACAATTTATACTTCAAACCTTTCTTGATACGTGATCGACTGCTTTGCGCTAAGTTTTAAGGCGGACGGAATTTTCTCAAGTAATTTCGCTCGTGTAAGTAGCCCTTTTCTATGGTGTAAACCTGGCTCGGTGCTCCCACGGACTAGCGCACGGCTGTCACTCCTCTTTCCTACCCCCTGTCCTAGCCAGAGGCGTAGAGAGACGCGGGAACCTCGCCTTTATCAACACCTGCTCCGTGCAATGAGCAGAGTAGCCCTGCTATCTACTGCGCAAGCGCGCGACAGTTACGTCAGCGCGTGGACAATGATGGCCGCTCACGTCGCGCACGTGTTCGTACATTGCAGACTTGTGAACAAAGTGATTTTCGGTGTCGCGTGGACGTGTAGCTGACTTAGAATAACTTTTATGAATAGTACTTTACTATGTATTATTATTGTAAGTTGCGGGTGTGAGTGACGTGATACTGTGCATAAATAATGAACTGCCATAGAATCTATGTTATTAGTCTTTGACGCAATGGATACATTACCGACGCTTTATGATGGGGATA
>PNEQ01080175.1:0-11818 GCA_003012365.1 Medauroidea extradentata
AAAGCAAAGTTATTTTATTGGGAATAGTTGGAACTGCTACTGGGGTGCCTGGGAGGCAGCCTGTGATGACTGTGCACATGTACTCTGAGCGTGTTGAAACTCGAGGCGATTAGCTGGTCGGAGTAAGGCGAGCAGTTTCGTCATCTCTCCCTCGCGAGGCTCTGGACTGTCCCATGTGAGGCCGCAGACCTGGTTGAGTAATGCTCCGCGCGTAGAGACCTGTCCGACGTGCGAAGAGAGGATGCGTGCAGGGAGGCTAGCGGGTGTTTACACCTCTACCAGTTCATATTGTCTAGTCGAGTGAGCATGAAGTGTTCCGGGCCTTGTTAGAGGAAGACGTCGAATCATTTGATGATATAATTTAACTTATAAGGAGGCATATACTCCAGCACCACCACTCATTCTTATTGGGTGCGACCGTAGCAGGTCGTCACTTCGTAGATCGGCTTCACCAGTGCATCCATCTCTACCATTGCTGTGGAGCGATGAAGAGGACAACACTACAGGGCTACCGTGATGGGTGTCTCCAATGTTCGAGGTTCTACCCCTTGAGAATGAAGGCAATGAGTATGCTCTGTGTTCAACAATGGGCTCATCCACTGTGTGAACCAAGGGCCTGAACGAAGTGTACAATGATAGCGAGCAGGGAGAGGAGGCGGAAGGTGTGGATGCTAGGGAGGAAGTGCCGCGAGAGCCCTGTGCGCTGCGGGCCCAGGTTCGGGGCCAGCATGAGGGAATCCTGGAGCTGCAGCACCAGCTACAGGCTCAGCATGTCATGGCGGAGATCCCTCACAACACCACCGCCCGCTTCCAGGAGTAAACTCTTCTCCTCCAGACATAGGTGGGGCTAGGACCTGCCTAGTCGTCTCAAGAATAGTGTACTGTGTATATAGTATTAATATTGTAAAAAGTATTTTATTGTGTTGTGTATATAGTGTTTTTAGTTTTTAAATAAATTAGATTTTTAAAACTTACAGTGCGTGTCTTGAGAGACATTATTTCATAAGCCTGTCATAAGTTTTTCTTAAAGAGCATCAGATGCACCAGTCCTTGTACACTCAATCAGTATTTATATTCTACACTATTACATTACTATAAAAGGTTTTAAAATATGCAATAATTGAGAATGAATATCATGATGTCGGTGATACAGCAACGAAGTATTATACATCCTGGAGGTAAGCATAAAAAATAATAGGGATGATAGGGGCGAGAGTCCTGCTTATTCCAAATAAAATAACCCTACATGTGATAAATAATTCTTATTCTTACACATACATCCTTTAACTATTTTTACACTCTTCCGTGTAATTTTTCGTCACACTTACAATAGGTGTAATTTTACAAACTTAAGTTGGCAAATCTAAAATTTTGAACAAGAATCTGATTTAAAGACACACACATATGACTATATATTCAACTACGTTCGTGTAAAACTTAACATTTTATGTTCGTGTAAAAATACACTTATTTATTTTATTAATTTATTTAATTAGTTTATTTGTGGACGAAGTTAAGGCTTTCGCCTTTTCTTACACTTAATAACATGTATATAACTAAAATATTCATGTTGAATTAACCTAATTAGAACGATAACTACTCTAAACACTAAAATAAAAAAGTATTCTAACAAAAATAATCTAATGATACAACTTAGACATACAAACTTTTTTAGCTACCTTAAATACTCATGAAACTGCTGTATTACTATCAAGTGAGAAACCATAATGATGAATATCTGCACTCTTCACAAGGAAATATCAAATTATACTCAGTATACAATTACAATCATAAAGTGCGTTATTCGTGCACCTGTGCAGCAACATAATAGACGTATCATATACGAAAATGCTAATTAATATAAATAAGGTAGTTTCATATAAGCTAGTTAAGTTTAGAGTAAATTAAAGAAATTACATGTGCGTGAAATGTGTAGAACATTTGAGCTAATTTTAAATGCTGGACTCAATAAACAAACAAAAAATAAAACAGTGCAGATGAATACAAAATAATAATAAAAATTGTAATAAATAATAACTTTTAATTTATTTATGAAACTGCTTAGGTTTAAGCAAGTCTTTCGTTCCTTGGGTAAAATATTCCAAAATCGAGCTACAGACACCGTAAAAGATTGGGAGAAAATTTTGGTTAATGAATGGGTACCATAAGTAGCCTTATTTCACATGATCGTTTGTGGTGATTGTGATTCACACTTAGTAACTGAAATCTGCCAACAAGATAGTTAGGAGTTCTAGAAGTAAGACTTCTTTTTAATTGATGCTGCGATTGCAACCTGCACTTTCTTCTAATTCGAGCCAGTTGAGTTTTTTGTAGTAATACATACCTGATATGGTCTCGAGATTTCCAAATAATTATATAGCGTTCACAGGTGTTTTGTGATCGCTGTATGGTCTTGCTGCAAGTTCGCATTTTATATAACCGTAAACTACATCACAGTAATCGATGATAAGGAAAACAAGTGTTTGTACAATAAGTTTTTTCGTCTCTACTGGAAGAAAGTGTTTCATACGCTTCAGAGAGTGTAGGTGTGTAAATGCATTCCTGCAAATTTTATTAACATGATCTGTCTAAGAAAGTTTTTCATAAATTTTAATGCCTACGTTAGAAACTATTTGGGTCGTAGCAATTTGCTGGTCATCGACGAAAAATTGAATTGATACTGAGTGAATAGATTGTACGTTTCAGTTTTTTAAAATCAAATTATGTCGTACTGAGTCTTGAATACGTATTATTTTTGGACCAGTTGCATAGATCAGTGTTAACTTGATCGATGCATAGTATGGTTAATTTGCTGGGTAATTCACTTAGACATATTTGGAAGTCGTCAGCGTACAAGTGGTAATTCACAACTGCAAAAACTTGGGCAAGTCGTTTATGAACATTGAGAATAACAGTGCTCCAAGTTTTGAACCCTGGGTAAAACATCATGTGGTACATTGCGCCAACTGGAAAAAGAATGATTTATTTTAATACATTGTTTCCGATCCAATAGATACGATTAAAACCAATTCACAGCAGCGACAGAAAGAGGGAAGAACTAATACAATTTCTGTAAAAGTAACTTACGATTTACAGGATTAAATACCTTGCTGAAGTTGAACAGTATTAGTACAGATAGCTTTTTATCGTCTATATTTTTTCTTATAACATCTGTGATATGCATTAAGGCTGTAGTAGTACTATGTTTACTCCGGAGATCAGACTGAAATTGAGATATAAGGTTATTTATATAAGCATAGATTTGTTTCCGAACAATGTACTCGAGTGCTTTAGGTAATGTTGGCAAGATACTTATCGGCCTATAGTCTTTGGCATTGCTGGTGGAGTTAACTTTTGTAAATGACCTTACATACGCGAATTTCCATTGACATGGGAAAACCTCTGCTTTCAGTGAGCAGTTGAATAAATCTTTTATTGGACAAATGTTAATATTTTTTTTAGTAAAAATTATTATGTTGTCTGGGCCTACAACTTTAGAAATAATTACGTTTATTGCGCGTGCAATTTCAGGTAGCGTTCCTTTGTGGAAAGAAAATCTTTTGTTATGATACACAGTTTCTATAAAATTTCCCTCGTCGGCAAAAGAGTTGGGATTAGTTGCGTTAATTGTGTTGGGTACCGTACTTCAACAAAATGAGAGTTACTTCTTCTAACGACACAACAGGCGGCTCAATTGTACTCAGTTCACAGCCGACATCCAGTGACTCGAGGCTTTGCCACAGGGCTCTAGAGGACGAAGCAGATGACAGTACATTTTCAGTGTATTCTAATTTTACTATCCTAACAGCATGTGTGCTTTTATTCCGTAATTTCCTATAGTCCTCAGATAACTCCGCAACTAGTTGTTCAGAACTTTTTCTAGCACATTTAAATTAACGATAAGCTGAGTCGCGTTTGCACACGAACTCTTTAATTGCGTTAACAATCCACGGGGCAGGTGGTCGCTTTACACGTTTAGTTACCAGTTGCGCATGCTTCTTTATTAGACGCGTAACGAAGGAGTCTAAATAATATATGTTTTTATTTATGTTTTGAGTGAAGACGCGGCATCAGAGAATAATAATTCTTCATTAAATTTTCTGTAATTTCTGAACGTTATTTCGTATGCATTGTTTTTAATATGCGTGACAGCAAAACATGGCCTAAATAAATTACGTCGTGAGGAGAGATGCCAGGGGTAGCTATATGCCCAAACGTTACAACTTTGCCGCTGCCGGATGTGAATATTAAATCAAGCCAAGATTCCGAATGTGAGGTTGGGGACAGATTGTACAACGTAAAATTACAGAAAGTGAACATATACAATCTTCGGCTCTCACATGATTCGCGTTTAAAATTAGCGTTAAAATCTCCCATGACAATTACATTTTCATAGCGATGTCTCATTGCCATGAAATCTGTCTCAAAATATGAAATATCGGTTATTTTTGGAGGCTTATACATGACCGACAGCAAGACTTTGACCGATGAAAGACCCACTTACAATAATAGGTATTCAGCAGACGCGATATACGGAGATCGGGACCACAATATTAGAGCCAATAAAAATGATACATTGGAAATATACATGCACAAATCTAACTTTTATGGGAAATCTTTCACTGTTCAACTTTCTGGGTTATGGAATGCAGTACCAACTAAAATATAGAACTGTAGCAGTCAAGCATCTTTCAAAGCAAAACATATGTTTTGGTCATTTCTTTAAAAATTATAATTAATCAGACTTAACTGAAGGAATGTTTTTTCTTGCTGCTCTAAACTACTAATTAAATGTAAGTTACTACCTGTTCGCTGATGTAATACTGCACTTGTCGTTTTATTACTTCGAATTTGTATTTATTTTTCATATGTTGTACCATGGTTGTTGTTAAAGTTTAAAAAGGAGCTATTGAATATTATTATGCAATTAATATGTTAGTTATATTATAATAATTTAAGATTTGTTAATATTACTACGTCAGTGATACTAGACTGCATTCTGCAGTATGTTAGTATGCTATAGTTATGTTATAATAAAATGTAATAGTTATGTAATAATTTGTAACTAGTATATAATTGAGCTAACTTTTAAAACTTTAATTTGTACCAAATATATGTTGTTTGAAAGTGAACTTGTAATGCTGTTTAGATGTAAGAGAGGGCCTGCGTGGCCCTAATCTTGCCAGCTTAAATAAATCACAACTAAAATAACAAATATTACTTTGGCTCTAATGTCATTCTTAATATAAGCTGCTACGCCGCCGTCCCTCTTACTTTCACGATCGTTGCGATACAGATTATAACCCTCGAATGAAACAATTTTGTTAGGTAGTGTGGGTACCAGTCAGGTTTCTAAGACTAAAATACAGGCAGCGTCAGAGTAGCTACGAATACCTCTAGCTTGTGTTTGTGGGCCACTAAACTTTGAGCATTCATGTGAATCACTTCCAAGGTCTGAGGATGGCAATTTAGTACTCCTGCAAGCAGCTATTCATCCTTGACTGGGGTGAAAGTGGAGGGGGGAGGGTCGTCATTGTCACTAGCGGTCGCACAGCACAATTCCTCGAACAAGCAAGTGCCTGTACTCGGGGGTACCAACTGCATTTATAACGGGAGAAGAAGAAAAGACAGTGTAGATTTGCACTCGCCACCATCCGAGGAAATAGAAGCAAGATGCCACATATTAAATGCCACCGAGTAACTCGTACATACTACATACTGGTTTAAAGAAAAAAATTACACTGAACAACTCAAATGGTAAACTTGACTGAAAATCATCTATCCTAATAACACTAGCAATATTATTATTCAAAGATGTCATAGACATTACACATGGGTTAAACTAAAACCCCTGACTTAGGCGTTAGTTCAGTTGTTTTAGTTCCCTGTTTGTGGATATATACTTTCTGCGGCCGTTTTCTTTCAGAATAACTGCCTTGCCGTCGTAGATCTAGCAGTTTCACAACGAATCTTTCCTTCGCGTCTCTTAAGGCTGTTCCAAGGCGTTTTCAGATCGACATGTCAGTAATTTCAATTTGATAGGCAGAACCAGTGAACTTGCTATATTAGCCACCGCGCTTCAGAATATCTCACACTCGCCTCTGGGCGCTGCTGAAGGTCAGGTTTATGTTACTCTCTCCTACAAGCGATGACAGCGCTCAGCGTATTGGAACAGCAGTGGTGGCAAACATTGGTACTACATAGTCCCTGCTGTCTGTCTTCAGCTGTCACATGGTGAGAGTGAGGGTGGGTGGGCTCGGTCACAGACGACTCGGTCCTTGAAGGGAGGAGTGGGGGAAACTCGTCGGACCACTTTGCACAGTCTGGCCTGTGTGTTGACCGCGATTTGGTTTTGAAGCTTCTTGCAGGGGTTAGGACGTGGGGGCGAGTATGCCGTATAGGCCAGGAATGAAAGGTTTTAACCTCCAAAAAATTTGTCCAAAGCTGAATTTTGGCTCACTTACACAGTCGAGCATGCTTAATAACATATCAAAACTTTACCGGTCAAATCCATGTGCGTCACATCGAAATCGTGCAACAAATTCATAAGTGATGCGTTAGTGCAGCGTTATACTAAACTGCTGCCACGAGGCGTAACTTTTACCGTACAATTAAAACAAATAGTTAAAAATAATCTAGAAACTCTGTTCTACGCAAATATGTTAAGAAATACCTAAAAAATGTTAAGTTAACTATACATCGTAAAGCAACAAAATGAAAGAATGTATTATTTTATCAATGTTGTGGAAATTCGACAACGATTATCAGCAAAACTAAACATCTACATGAAAAACATGCCAAGAATATTTTGTAGCCCATTCTTTCAGCTTTCAATTGGTATGTCAATGAAAAAGTTAGCGTATTTCGTTGGATCACTAGAGCAGTCCGAGCGTCGCAGTGTACTTGGTTCGGCGCGGTGGACAGGTCAAACTATTGCTACATTCCACTTCCCTCTGCTCGTTCTCGACATCATTGATACTTAAAATTATGATCAGGATGGGTTCTCGCTTTGTTTTATATACTGTCTACAATTCATAAAATAATTTTGCCATTTTTGAATTACATATTTGTATTGATAATTAGCATTATTTTTTATCACAGTTCTGTTATACATACATAAAACATTACATTAAATCACGGACTGCTAGGCCTAGCATAAAAATTCTACGAAAATAACTAAAACACAGTTTACCACACAAAATGAGAAATAAGTAAAGACTATATAACTGCAAAAAAATACAATTATCACTGACATTTTAAAATATGCTGAAAATGACTTACATTTTCACATAGTTTAAAAGTCCCTAAGTAGTTTAGTGTTGTATTTTCATGTACTGAATGAAATATTGTTCGTAAACGGCAAAACCTGTGAAATATGCGTTGATAAACTGCCGTGTGTGACCTATTTGGTCGAAATATTGACATAGATCTACAGTGCGACTGGCGGATATGCTGTCAATATTTGAATTTACAGTAATGGACAAGACAGTGTTCATTGAGTGTGCTGCGTACCAGAGTCGTGGCATGAGTAAGTATAGTGATTTACAAGTAAAATTATGTTCGGCGGTGCTATCATTTTTATTGATATCGCTATCGGACAGAAATCATTTCTTCATTTAGAAGAGGATAATATTGCTATAGGAATAAACTTACAGGAAAATATTTGTGAAATGTTTTTGAGTACTTTCATAGTATTTTTAAAAGCTCTAAAAAATCTTGTAGCAGTGCGGGCCTCACCGAAAACAGAACAATTAATGGTGGGATGTACGTAGGTTAGACAAGTACCGAGCCACGTAGAATACTAATTAACATATAGCTTATATCACTATCCTTGCTCGCGTTACAGTTCTGAGTTCGGAAGCGCCCTAATGCTGGAAGTTTATTTTCAGAGAATCCTGTGAACACTTGTATTTCAATTTACTTCAAATAATTTTTATCGGATCACATGCATAATATTAAATGACCAAGAGCTACTTGAATAAGGAAATGGGCACGAAACGATCTTGTATGTGCATGTCCTGAGATCACAGATGTGACAGACGCTGAAGCAAATTACTGCCCGAGACTGTGCGTCCCACTGATTCCTTCAAGGACATCAAAATATGGAAGCCTCCATGTCGCAGTCGCATTGGCTTGTTCTCCAGAAATATTGCATGTGATAATATCAACCACCCTAATTTAATGAAGTTTATTAAACATTACAAAGTGCCATACTCACCCTGTTTCCTTACTATTTAGGTATAAGATAGCATAGCACAGCACAACGTTGTAAAGATTACACTTGGATTTCCAGAGTTAAAGTTAATAAATGGAAGAAACTCATTTTGCTTGTGTTGCAATGTCCACGTCCACTTTTAACATTCGTAATCTAAAATGTAACCACTGTACGAAGGAGATGAGGGAATATTTGCTCATGTTCCATACAGCCACAAATCCTCAAGTGAATAATAAGTTTCGGTAGGATGCACTATTTCTTTGATATGAACAATATATAGTCCACGAGAACTTAAGTGTTCGTTGATTTGCATCTACACAGGTATTGTCACTTTTAAAGATTGTGTGTAATGTGCGTACTTTATTTAAATTAAACTAGGGTACCTTGACGTCACAAGATTTTATTTACGTTATAGTATTTATTTTGATTAAATGTTTACACGGAGAAAAAGGTTTGTTCCAGTTAACAATGTATACATTTGTATGTGGCGTAACAAGTATGTATATAATCCAACAAAATCTTTGTTTCTTTATCAATATATGAAATGTGTCAAATATTGGTTTGGTTGTTCTAACAAAATATACATTTAATTTGATTAAACACTCTTGTCGAAAGAACTAAACCTTAGTGGCAAGCGAATATTTGGTTGATTCAAATTTCACACGCTTGTTTCGCCATATACAAAGAAGTACACGGTTGAATGTACCAAATATTTTTCTCTGTGTACGGTTTCTCTAAGCACTGATATGTAACTGTCCTTTATTCTTTTAAAATTTTCTTAAATATAAATGTAATTGTATGAATGTATTATAAACTAAAATATAGTTCCTAAAACAAATTGAGCGCATTCAAATAGTATTTATAACAGGAACAATTCTTGTTCTTTACGTGAACAACCTCAAATAAATTATTTTATTAGTAAACCGCAACAACTTGCAATATATTCAATGTAGGTCTAATGGGGATGAGAACTTTTCTTTTCAATAATAAAATGTAACGAACGTTGAGCATTGCATTTTGGAATAAACATTAAATGTTCATGTCAAATAGGAAAATTACAACAAACTGTGTGCTTAATTTTACGATATTGGAATAACGTGTGTAAGCATGATTATTGTGCAAGGAAATTATTTTTGTGGAATTTATGTAAAGCAAATGTCACAGAATAACTTAAACAATTTGAAATACATTCCCTTACTTTGATTCTGAACATATTATGAGGTACATTCAATTCAGTTTCATAATTCTAATTTTACATTTGAAAATTTAATCAGTCCAAATTCATCTAAACAGTTATGTTTGGTCTTACATTGCTATCGATTGCAATTTTTAATATAGATATTTTTTGTAACAGTGAAGTAAGGATGAATTATCAAAGCACATTACTAGAGTGGAATGTGAGATTATTTTTTTTCGTCAGCGTTTAACATTGAGGTCTTTAGTGCTGGTGAGGGATGACATTATGTTACTGGAGTAGAACATTACTACATTGAGCACAGACACTTTTGGTAAATAATGAACAAGCAACATTTAATGTACAATCTGCAGCTGGTTACACGTTTATTTCCACATAGCTTCGGTACTCTGACACATGATTTCTGGCTACGATTGGCATACACACGTATTGTTATATTGGCATAGCAAAATATTGCCTTGATATAAAAAATTGATTTCTTGAATAAAGAGCCTTAGAACAAACCATACGCCAATAACTACTAATCCATGTCGGTAACACAATTACCTACTTCGTCCATAATGTACTCCATAAGTTAAGAAGTGCCACAAAAATGTTCCAGCTTGATAAATTACAAAATTTTAGCAATGACTACCTCTATAGCATTTCACAGGCGAGAAATTTACGAAAACTCCATAAAACACATCTGCATAAACTGAACACACGCTACAATTAACAAATGAAATTGTATCCTTTCTCTACATTTAACCACATAAATCTGCTAAGATTGGTAACGTAAAAATATTCTTACTATTCCAGCACTTCATTACACAACATTTAAGAGGTATATAAGATGTAAAAACAAGAACTGTTCGCACTAAACCACTATAAGACTGCTTAGCAAAATTGAATCCACAAGCATTATTTGAAACGTATTGCAATTATCAGATATAACTGACAGTCCAATACTAAGAATAATTTATTCATTCTAGAAGATTTGTATCAATGAAAACGGTAGACAAAATATTGTATGCACGCATGATGTGTGACTGTCTCGAGTTTCATTTCAAGAGGATGACGTTTGGTATAGTAATTTTGTAGTTACATTTTCTCCACTTATAACAATGCGTGGGTTTGTGCGGTTGAGTCGTACAGTGTTCGCATCGGGTTAAGAACAACACCTTTTCAGTTGTGAAGTTATAATATTGTTATTACACACACACACACACACACACACACACACACACACACACACACACATATATATATATATATATATATATATATATATATATATATATATAATATGGTCGCTAACTAAATACTCTCTCTCACCCTGACCATTCTTAACGATTCCATACGTAAAAATTATATAAACCTACTTACATTAACCAATAATGTATAACTAATATACAGAACAGATATTTCTACTTTGCTCGTCTTAACTATACACGACCCCTCCTTTTTACCCTACATATCGTAGTCAGGCAAAAACATAACTTTCATGAAACTAATTACAGTACAACAAAAAACGTAAGAAGAGTCTTCAGTATTTTTTTCTGTTTAAACATAACTATGATTAATTTTTACCTTGCACATTAATACCAGAGTCCATCATATTTCTAACCACCATTAATTACAAAAGTGCTTCCAAAATACGATTTTTATTGTAATTTAATTCGTCAAGGTTATCAATTGCGAAAAAAATATTTTTAACATGTATATTTAATTATTTTCAATAACATCACATTTTTCAAAATTAAATCAGATCGAGCAAATTAAAATACACTTACTTTATTCGCGTGGAGACTACTGGAAGCGTGCTTGCTAGAGAGACAGAGAGGGGTGGGTCTATGTCAGTTCTACGACTCGTCTCTTCCCCGAACGTTTTTTTTCCTCTCCCCACTATGCTGGGGGTTGTACGAGGGGGTGTTTCGGGCGGTGACACATGATGGAAGCTGTGACCAATAGGGAGGTTGTTTCTTTTTTCTTTTCTTTGACGATGCGCGCGCACGCACACTCATACACTGTCGCGGAGAGGTGGGAACGACGAAACTACTGCGACAAAGTATTAGGAAACAAGCACCGAACTGGAGGTGTTTCGAGTGCTCGGTCGAGTCACAGTCTTCGGCTATGTTTATTCTTGAAAAGTAAGTATTTTCAAGCGGAAAGAAAGAGTTTTGTAAAATTTCAACAAAGCCAATTTATATAAAAGTCTCTATTTAATGCTGTTTACGACGACAAGAGAAAAAACCTGTACTTAATTATATAGTTAAAACATTTAACTGGTACTGTTAGGTGACAATGTTTACAATACGTAAAGAGATGTGTGAGTAAAGGACAGTACAAGGCTGAGTTTTAATAATTTCCTTTATATTCAGATTATACTGACCTATTTATTAACTGCCTGTTGTCTCGACGATATTTTG
>PNEQ01080176.1:0-11818 GCA_003012365.1 Medauroidea extradentata
AACTTCGAAAAATCTTTAAATTGGCAAATATGCATTTTTACGAGTGTCATATTAAAGTAAAAATCACCATGATTGGCCGTCGGGTTCGAGCTCTATCGACGTTTCTTCGGAAACACATTTCACCACTTTTCACCCCCTTAGAGGTCGAATTTCGAAAAATCCTTTCTTAGTGCTCGCCTACGACCTGAAGGGAACCCCCGCAAAAAATTTCACGATTCTAGGTCCAGTGGTTTGGGCTGCAGTTTGATATGTCAGTCAGTCAGTCAGTCAGTCAGTCAATCAATCAGTCACCTTTCATTTATATATATATATATATATATATATATATATATATATATATATATATATATATATATATATATATAATACTGTTATACCCAAGTATAAATATCCTTGGAACGTAAATTTAATTCACATTTATTTTAAAATATTGTGTAGTCGGTTAATATGATCCATGGGGAGGGTCAGCTTACAACATAGTGGAGAAACACTTCAAACGAATGCTTTAAAAGCATAAAACTATACTATATTAAAGAATCGTTACTAACTCTTATATTACACAATACGGCAGTCATATAACATATTTATTTATTTTAATATTCCCGGTAAACCATGAACAAATGCATAAAACTACATGGGAAACAAACAATTTAGCTAAACCGTTAAAAATATAGCGTCGTGTTCTCCGGTCATTGAATTACATTTTGTCATAATTTCGTAGGGTACCGAGTACTGTATAGTAATTTATTAGTGCGATACATACCTAAATACATAGACTACATATTTACATAAATGCACGTACGGACGATCTAATAAGCATAACCTCCCCAAAGGAAAATAGGCTAAAAAGCCATCGCTGCGAGTTTACACTGCATAGCAGCCGGACGGCACTTGGACAACGTAGTTTTTTTTTTTTTTCGTCCAGCCCCCGCCCCCTCTCCTTGGCCCCAGCTGAACTTGAGGGGCGATGACGCCCCCAGTCGTTGATAAGAGCCGGCCCACACTGGCAGAGTTGACTGACCCGCCGCGCCGCGCCAGTGTTAATGCACGCACCTATATCCTCCCTTGGTACGAAGTGCACCACCGCGCTGTTGTCGACAACACGCACGCCACGTGACCCAGCGTGGAAAACCACCGCGCCACATTCCCTCCTTAGCCTTTTACCCCCGTGCAACAATGCTGTTGTGTAGCCTGGGGGCCGCGGTGGCCGACGTGTTAAGGCTGTTCAAGTGCGATAAAATAATAAGTTAGTTTTATAGACGATACTTGTTAGTACATTTTCCTCTTACGGGACAATTTTAACTCGCATAATTTTCTCATAACGGTGCGTCAAAGTCAAAATTGGCATGTTCTGCTGCCATGCGAATAGTGAATACCAATTGACTTACGTAAGTGAAATAATTCACAGTGAAATAACATATGACCGGCTACGTAATGAAACATTTTTTAAAAAAATCCCGTGAACTATTTTTTTATTTAAAAAAAAATGTCTGAATTTTCAACTTTCTTCTTGTATTTTTACGATTAAAAAAAATTCTAAATAATACGTTATGGCCTTTAATATCCTTTATTGCATCGCTCATGGGATGTTATATCACAGTGAATTATTCTGTTTATGTCGGTCAGTTGGTTTTCACTATTTGCATGGCAGCAGAAGAAGCAAATTTTGACTTTGATGCACCGTTATGAAAAAACTATGAGAGCTAAAATTGTTTTGTAAGAGGGAACTGCACTCACAAGTATCGTCTACAAAACTAACAATATTTCATAAAAAAATAAAATTATGATTTTATCGCACTTGAACAGCCTTAAGGTCCTGCTACATTGAGTCGCCGAGATTGTGGCTGTCGTGTTGTTATCAGGTCGGCGTCGTTCATCTCCTTGCTGCGCGCTACAATGAGAGACATAGCTTTGTTGTTAAGAGTCTAGTTCCGGCAATACATAGCAGATGGCAGCTCAATCGCCGTTCGTTTTTTTTTTTCTTTTTCTAATTGCAAAATTTTGTTGCAAATGATGCTGTAAATATTTTAAAATAAATTCGATACACATTGTAGCGCACGCGAATAAACACATTATATTTTTAAGTGGCTCGTAATTTTCGTGGCGCATGTATACAGCTAATCAAAACACATGTGGTGGCCACCTGATGAACGCGAGTCGGTGGATTGTCGGCGAGCTGTCGGTGAAAGATGAAAGTTGGCCATCTCCACTGTCCTCGACAACAACACGACTACTCTGACGTCATGGTCACATTCTCAAATCAGATGGCATAATGGCAACGACTTTGTACCCACCGACAACTCGCCGTCTCTATGTAGCAGGGCCTTTAGACCTCTCACCTCCCACCAAGACGATCCGGGAACGCATGCGGGAATCCTGTCAGACTATGCCGTTAGCCGACGGGTTTTCTCGGGATCTCTCACTTCCCCCACCCCTCATTCCAGCGCCGCTCCATACATACTTCTTGTCACCCCTCACGAGTGCTCAGTGGTAACCAAAAATCTTCATGTCACTATGTAACCTGTTGGGGTAACGTACAAATCATTATTCTGGAAATTTACCTCCCCAATATACAGGAGTGTCTAGGACGCAGGGTCAGCCCGTTTGGCTCAATCGTTAGAGCTCCCAGAAGGTGAGCAAAGGGTCCCGAGTTAGATTCTCGGCCGGGAAGGTACAGTTACCTCTACGGGTTCCACACTGCATTTTGTGTTGCCCCCTCATCCTCTCATAAAGGCGAACCACCTCAGATTTACCCTCGCCTAATCGCACCTCAGGTGCTCATCTTGGGGATAAAATCTTAGGGATCAAACTAGTCCCCAGGTTGAAAACCGATCATCTTCAAGAACGTAGGTATGGTAAAACTGTTTCCCACACATAAATGGTAGTTACAAACTAAACAAATACTTTGGACATACGCCACTGCTGCAATGGCGCATGTTTAAAATACTTCATTAGTTTGTTAACTTGCCACCATTGCAAGAATCGTTAACTATATATATATATATATATATATATATATATATATATGAAGGGCACAGGGGAAGAAAAAGGAATGTCCATTTACCACAAAAATGAGGTAATGGTGCCAAACCATAGAAAAACTCCAGTACTTTTTCCTCTCCAAAGCATGAAGAGGAATGTTGATAAGTGTCCAAAATAACGAGATATTAAATAAACCCACCCAGGTACAACGTACAATAGTTTGAACTTTCAATTGGATTTTACTGGGAACTAGTAAATTTGAACATTCATTGTACTTCCCCTGTACCCTTCATATATATATATATATATATATATATATATATATATATATATATATATATATATATATATATATATAATAACAGCGTTTCCATGCAGTTTTGAGAAATAGTCAAATTAATAGCAACGTTAACAGACTTGTATAAAAACGAAAACAGTTGCTCTGTTTACAAACTAAATGGTGCACAGAGCTTTGGCCGACACAAGTTTATTTGAAATCTACAAAACATGAGTTTTCTCTGCTGACGAATAGCATTCGAAGAACTTTATACGTGTGTATATAACTGCAATATACTGTGGAAATATTTATGAAAAAATTAAAAATTACACAAACACGCGCCTAAGTTAAAAAAAAAAAACTAAGTTTAAAAAAATAAATTATACACTGCAAAGAACCATCAGAATTTTTATACGGAAAAAATTAACATCACTTAAGGTTAAAAGCTATTTCAGTAGCAATAAAATGTGGATTATAAAATATTGTGATTGTTACAATACATATAAAATCGTTCTAGAATGTAATACGACGTAGACTTAGAAATGTATTAGAAGTAACTGAATCATTCCGTTATTTAATTCGTTACGGAAATAAAGACAATGTATTTTCTCTGCTACTGTTTCAGTACACATTCACGAGTGTATTCAACTAATGCTATTCTTTCAGAGATAAGTCGTCGAGTTTTATAGTATGAGTGTTCTAAGCAACATATTAAAACTGGAGTAAAATGGGAAGAAAACCAAACACCCGGATAACCTGGCCACATTCCATTGTGTCAACTTACTGACAACATGGACTTGTCCAGGAACTGCGAGCGCTAGAGTTGGAGAGACGCTGTCCCAGTAAGAGGCAGACACGTTTCAATGAAAAAATTAATACATTAACAATAGTCCTGGCATAATACACACTGTAAAAAAACTTCCTAAATAGTATTGGAAGTTATTATCTCATACGTAGTATCCGACACTTAGCTTGTAAATAGAGTATATTTTGAGCAGTGTTACTACACAATTCTGGTAACACCAAACCATTGATGTATGGGAAGCACTTTTACCATAACTATACATTATTTACACTGCTACACATCGGTATAAGTAGAGGCTACGATTTTTGATGAAAATAATTATGCAACATGTTGTTTCAGTGCCTCGCGTGCAGCTCTGCTTCATGGTCATTGATTGGCTGATTTTAATTCTCAACATACTTGGGACAAACTCGCAAATCGCAGATGGGTGGTGACGCAGTGACGTTATTCTCATTGGCACAGTCAAATGAGTGACGCCTCTACACGAATGCACACTGCCAATATCTATGTACCAGAGCTGCAGATGTGAACGTGAGATATTGAAACAACATGTTGCATAATTCTTTTCACTAAAAATCATTGCCTCTAGGCATAATTTCTTAAAAAGCCCACATCAATTATTGTTTTAACATTACTGAAAAAAAATTAATAATAAAACTGTAATGATAAAAAGGCATCATTCTGGATCTCCAAACCAGACGTTCTTTACCTCGCTGCTCAATCTACTGAATTAAAAATAGTCTAATAACCCACCTTAAAAATAAATAACTCGCAACAAAATAAACTGTAGGCGATTAATCACTCCTCTACAAATACTCACGGTTATTGTTTCGAATGTTTTTTTATTCCCGAAGATTGCAAAAATTTACTTAATTAGGCCTAATTGTTTCCATGCAAAAACATGTCTACGAGTGACTCCTCGTATATATATATATATATATATATATATATATATATATATATATATATATATATATATATATATATATATATATCGTCCACAGACTACTTTTCCCTACGCTTCCTCTTACTCCCTCCACGATCCACTCTGAAACATTTTCTTAAGTACATTATTTACTTATTAGCTGCATTTTAACGTTCCACCTATACGCTTCACTTAATTTCGCCCATATTAATTTATATTGGTGCCTTACGTATTATTCCTCCCATTGGCTACCACGGAACTACAGAGTCGGAAACGGTCTGGTGTACGAATTCATCAAGCCTACGAACACAGCCGCACAGCTACACAATTCTACATACTGCTGCCACCGCTCCCCTCCGTTGCCCGTACCCTGTGACAGTTTAGATAAGTTTAGACTAAATTAGATTAGTTGAAGTACCAAAAACTGCTGTTCGTTTACAAGAACGGCAGTTTTGTTACGTTAGGGAACTACATTCTACATTAACTGGCGTGGTCGTAGAGTGCGTGTGCGTGCACAAAAAAAAATAATAAAAGGAACAACCAGCCCGTTGGTCACAGCATCCAATATGGTCACCGCTCCGCATAACATCCAGCGTAATAAGAGGGGGGGAGGGGGGAATTCCGTCAACTGACGAGGTTGTAGAATTGACACAGCCCTGAAAATATCAGAATATATACACATTGAACAGTATAAGGTACAAACACGAAATCATTAACGAGTTTTACACATCCGAGCAGCAGCTTTCGCGTTGGCAGATTATTGCCGCCTATAGATTTTAAGAATCGGTTTTAAAGCGGCTCTGTACTCTACTAACAGTGTCTTCTTCTTATCTGTTTATTTTTGTCAATTAGTCTCTGCGCATCCGTTCTTGCGCAGGACTACATCCCCCTCTTTTCCCCGATCCCTGAGGCAATTAGTATAAATTAGTTTACGATAGTTTAGATTAGATTACAGCATTAGAAAAAGGAACGCTCTAACCATAGGAAAAAAACGACAATAATAAACAAAAATTCGGTGTTACTACGGGACTCGCGCATGCGCAGAACGATGGGCGCGCCGTTCAAAACCAGTCAATAGCATAGTAGTCTTATCTATGACTTCCATATTCTTTGAAGAGCTTACAACCTTTCGTATCGGTTTTGCTAATTTTGTCCACCCCTGTTTTCGCTTCTCCTCGTTGAAGTTCTTTGGCCCGGCCCGACGTGCCCTATTAAACACAGACATCGCGTGCGCTTCGGATATGCGCAGAACGTCACAGACTGGAGCAGCGAAAGATAAGATGCTGACAGCCGGATACATAAATTCACGGTAACATTGACACACTAAACTGGCCGTGCATGCGTTACGTCACGAGAGACGCCTAGGTTTGGCCTTCTCCGAGATGCGACGAAAAAAAAAATCAAGGCGGCAATGAACTTTGGCCAGATGAAACTGGATTCACGCGCCCTGTGAAAGTTAATAAAAAAACTATAGAAACCTCCATCCCCACCTTTTTCATATTAGGCACGCTAGTATATCAGGAATCGTAAACAAGAACATGTATTTACAATTTCCGAAAAAAAAAATATATATATATATATAATTTTTTACTGCTGTCAAAGTTGACGTACAACGTCGGGATTGAACGTAAGAGATTTTGGTCACCAAATATTAGAGAAGCATAAATTAGATATGGTGCACAACTAGAGATAGTGGAGAATATTTTCCGCTGGCGTGTTCTCCAAATCAGCGTATGCCTACAATAATTGAATGATAGTAGTGAGGCCCTGTTTACCTGCTTACAGATGAATCTCAGACGTTCTGTCGTAGCGCCCCAGATCAGCATTGCTCCAGTCAAATAGGGATTCACCAGCAAGGAGAAAAAAGTGTCAGAAATGAATACATTACATTGAAGCCTTGCAAACAGTCAACTATTCCCGCGATCAATCACCCTCCCTAAGCATGACGTATGTTCTACGGCGAAGGGTGTGAGGCCCTGAGACGAAATAGGAGACCATCCGTCATAGATAGTGTAAACATCTGCTGAATACCGTAGCATCTAGAGAGCGTGAGTGAGAGATTTTTTGGTCAGCGCTCAACATCGAGGTCTTTAGCGTTGGTGGGGGTGACATGCTGTGAAAATGGAGCAGTGCCGGAACGAAAGGGCAGGGAGAAACGGGAGATCCCCGAGAAAACCTGCCGACCAGCGGCATCGTCCAGCACGATTACCACATGCGAAAATCCGGGGACCGACCCCGCCGGGATTCGAACCCCGGTCGCCTTGGTGGGAGGCGAGAGGTCTGACCTCTCGGCCACCGCGCCCCCCGTAGCAACTAGAGACGAGAGAGAAGTACAGATGGAGCATTGTACTGAGGTCAAACTGACTTTGTTTAATCAGTTAGCAATATGGCGGAGTTGTTTTCAAGTGCAATCAGCTGTCCCTGTAGGTGTATTGAACAAATTTATGGTTGGAGAAATGAGGTTATGGTTGGACAACCCACAGCCGCATTATACATGTTGCTATGGTAACGAACAACACTTATAACTTACCAGTATGGCGGATGGGCTCCTCCCCCTTCCGTCTCAAGGCCTCATATCCCTCACCCTAAGACACGTGTTATGCTCCTTCTGTATATTTATCTAATATCTGGTAGCAACAAGTATAATTTGGCTGTGGGTTGTCCAGCCATAAAGTCATTTCTCGACACGCAGACCGGAACAGCTGACTGCAAACTGCCATACTGTTACGTGAATAAACAAAAGACAATTCGGCCTCAGTACCGTACGTGGTTACTTACACTCCGCCGGGATTTTTCGCTCATCTCTGCTAATAGCGAGGTTTTCAGCGTTGTTGAAGGATAAGATGTAACTATGGATAAGCGCCGAAGTGAAGCGGCGGGGGAAACGAGAGATTCCCGAGAAAACCAGACAACTAACGGTTCCACGATTTCCACACGCGAAAATCCTGGACGGGAGGTACAGTGTGTGGAAGACAATGTGTTAGACCACGCTTGCCGGGTTGTTCGCATAGCAGCGGCACTACGTTGTATTCAGTGTCGCGCGCCTAGGAACGACACAAGGAAGAACAATAAAAGAAACGAGACGTAGACGCTCCCACAAACGTCACAACAAGCTCATCCAAGGATAACTTCTGAGTTCTTTTCTATCGTCATTGTTGTGTCGTTTAGGATTGAGCCCGTGACGTCGTCGTAACCTTGTCTCCGTCTGTGCTGTTTTCACTGTGATGTCTCGGGTTTTCTCAGCTTTCGTTGTTTTTCTTTTCTGTTCGTTGGTTGTATTTTAAACTCCGCTTTCTTTATTCATTTATGTGTTTTGGCATAATTCATAGCGGTATTTTTCACGTTTGTCTTTTATTTATGTATGTGTTGACCGCAAAGAAACTAAGCTCGGGAATTTTTTTTTTATATCATTTTGGTTCCCTGGGAAAACATAGTGCTCCAATGACGTATGTCCTTAAGCAAATTGTTTAATCATGAATTCCCACTCATTCTGTCGCTGCTGCACACTATCTCACCTCATCCATTCCTCAGACTCGCTAGTCGAGCAGCAGGCCAACCCTTCACCCTGACCTTCTCTCACCTACATTGTGATCCTGCCGGAAGGCGGGTTAAACACCTAGTGATTGTCTTCTGTATTATAAACACAAATTTGAAGTGATGAAATGGATGTATAAAAAACTTTTTTTTTTTTAATTTTCATAATTTTTTTATTTAGTTTTATTTAGTTTTGGAAACATATTGAAAACGCAGCTACATATTTTGTTACGAATTTCTTAAGATAATTTGAAGTACTTAAGACTGACCTTTTGCACGACTTCTGCTAGTTTTATTTATATTTATAAAACGCGCACGCACACACACACTTTACTGCATTATCAGATATACGTGTAAAGGACTTTTGTATTATACTCGGTACAATGAAATTATGACAGGGATTCGGACCTTGAGTTTCCAGTACAGTACAAGCCACAAAAATAAGCGAGAGAGGTTCGATACCAACAAACTATACATTAATTTTTGGTTGACGTTTATCCTGTACAGAAAAAAAAAATTGTGCGACTTCTTCTCACACACTTCTGTACCAACAAACGTTTTAAAACATCGTTTGAAGTGGTCTCGGAAAAAAAAACCGAAATCAGGATGGTCGGACTGGGAGTCGAACCCGGCTCCTCCCGAAAGCGGGAGAAAAAGGAGCAGAGTTTTCTGCGTACCGTGTAAAAAATACTTCATGGGAGGTTTCATATGAAACGCCATTATAAAAACGCGAAAGAGTAGCGTATGTCTGAATCGCAATATCCTTAAAAATCTTAGTTGATGTAGTGGTTTGATTGCAATCACCGTTGCAGATTTTTATGCCATATGTTAATTTTTGCGCAATATGTTCGACAACAATGCATTAAACAAATTTTAACAAATGTATCAATTATTTTTAAATTTATTTATTAAAAAATATTACGTTGACTTGCAAGGAATATTCCCTAACACGTGAAAGAACATCTGTCAGGTAATTTTGCACAGTTATTTTTTTATTTCCCTAACAATTATTTGTGTAAATGTACGACAAATATGTGGCGATTTTCTCTTATATGTACGTGACTTTGAACTGAATTTATTTTCGGTGTACGTATTTATATGCCTGCAGCCCAGTGTGTTGACCAGCACAGAAACATTGTGAATAAAGTATGTAAGCTTGTTAGACGCGATTGTGTGGCTCAACAATTAACAATGCGGTCTGATATTCTTCTTATGCAAGGTTTACGTTATTCATAGGTTTCTGATTACTCTGCAAACAAATATTATGAACAGGACCCAACGTGCATAAACCATTTTTTCGCTCCAAATGTTGTAAGTGATAAGCGATATTTGGGCCGTAACTCCTTGTGAATCACTATTTATGTATGTGTGTGTGTAGGTAGTATTAATGTTCACGGTAAAGTTAGTACTTTTTAGACCACCTTGTCTAATAATGAAAAATACGTATATCCTATTGTGGCCGCACGCTTTGAGTACAGTAAAATCAATACATAGTCTGAATTTATTAGACAACTACGTTTGTAGGAAACGATTCCATAACAAGGAAAAAAATTATAATAGCTTCAAATTATTGTAGACCCTTAAATGTGCCGCGGGGACCTTTAAGTTAACAAAACAAGAAGTTAAGATTAGAGAAATGGAAACAGAATAACAAAAGAAGACCAACTCCACAAAATGAGTTATTAATCCATAAATAGAATTTGTACGTAATTTAAAATTCAGGCTTATCTTTTCGAATTCTCACATATGTACACATAATATACGTAAACTCTGCTGCAGTAACTTATTTTGTTTCCAGTTCGCAACTTTTGACTACCTATTTCGTTTATTTAGGGGTCCCCGACGAATGTGTCAACGATAAACATTTTAATTTTATTTTCAAGGGATAATTTTAAGTACATTTTTATAACTTTTTAAATTAAAGTCTTATTTGTAGCTTTCTAAATTGTAATACAAATACAATTATTGTAAATATCAAATGAAATGAAATTAATATTCCATCAAAAAATGTCAATGAAATCCTCACAACTCAAAAAAGAGCTCACAACTTTTAAACATCTCAACATTAGTCAAACACAGCTAAAAACATCTCGGCACTATCAGTTTAAAAAAATCGTAATCGGTCAATTCGTTTGGAAGCTACGAAGCTACATACATAGACGCTAAACTTATGACACACCATTCTTCGTCGGGGGTAAAGAAGAAAATAATCAGCACCTCAAAGAATTCACTTTAGCTGTGAAACGTTTTAAGGCCTTGCTCGTTAGTTGCGCAGTGGATTCGAAATTATTTTATTTAAACGAAAATTAACACATATATCAAAAATTCATTCTTACAGTTTTAAAACTTATATATCATAGTTTCTATCAGAATTTTTTTGTTGCAATACACCAAACAGATTTTTAAGATTTTTGCCCCTGAAATATCACACACTTTGCGGTCAAAATAGGCCAAAATGAAGCAAAATAATTTTTTGCTAGCAAACAGTACATTATTTAAAAAAAGGCTCTGGCAAAATTGTGTGTCGTATGACAGTAAACAGTCTCAAATTTTTTCAGAGCATTTCGTCAAAAAATTTTGGAGTTATTTGCATTTGTTTGAAATAAATGTGAGACCATGGCCTTAAAAGAGGAATTCAAAATGTAACAGTAACGTATAATGAGTTGTCAAAACACTGTAGCAACAAGAAATATCTCAACCGTGTATTTGTGCTGAGGATTATCCACTGAGGCAATGATAGACCACTATGTATATGCAGTGTACAGAAACAATAGCATTATAAACACACCACGGGAGTCCCAGGCTAAACTCAAGTCAAAAATGTAAGTGGCCAAATGTTGTACGACGACATTTTACGTGCACAATGTGGCAACACTGCATGGAGAAAAGTCCCCACTTGCGCTTCACGTCCAGGTGTTATTTTCTGTATGTTACGTCAAGTAAACGTAGACGCATGTCTAGAATGTTCGGGATTTAACCTGGAACCACGATATGCAGGGCAGAGTAAGATAAGATATTTGTGGAGCTGGACTAACTATTGTACCACTTTGTGTCTACAGGATGTTCAAAAATTGAATGCCCAAATTGGTAAAGAAGTTTGTAACATACCACGATATCTCGTGGAGATTACAGTATGTAAATGAGAGTCCATGTTGGAGACGTTAAGACATTTATGCACATATTAGTAATTTTAGTAACTCGGTAAAACCCTGGCATGTTATTTTAAGGTAGTAAGATTTAAGTGTATTTATTATGCTGTTGTAATGTATATTGTGTTAAGTATAATGTAAACATA
>PNEQ01080177.1:0-11818 GCA_003012365.1 Medauroidea extradentata
TATATATATATATATATATATATATATATATATATATATATATATATATATATCTTGAAAAATAGGTGATCAGTAATTGATAGTCTAATTACATAACATAATACACAATTCTTACTGAAGACTTCTAAACTATCTCGTTTTAATAATACACTGTCAGGGTTTACCCCTCTTGGAATTGGTAACTCAAGACTTTGTCCTAGGTCTATTTGGAATAATTTAAAATATTTTAGTATCTGCTGCGGAGTAATGATGTGAGGATTTAAGACCCCCTTAACTGCGTTGACTAGGTACTGTGTCTAGCAAACTCTCAAACTGAAATTTTAATGACTCAGCCTCTTGACTTAATACATTTAGGTGTTCATTGACTTTAATCCTCAACTCTTGTTTAGTTAGGGAAAGAGTTATCTTTCTAGAATTTTTGTTAGTTTCTGAAATTATTTTTTCCAACCAGACGTGAAGACTTGTTTGGTTAGTGTATACTTCCCTAACAGTTTTATTCACTGTCTTAAGTGTTGACGTTACCACTAGGATCTGCTCTTTGCTTAGTTTTAGAAAATCTTATTGTTCTGACTTTAACTTAGAGATTTTTATTTATTATAAAATTCTGCATCCTCCTCGTCTAGAGTGCCGAACAACACTCTGCTTACCTGCCCAATCAAGTCAAATGGGAATATACTGCGCTAATTTCTAAGGTTGCCTTCTGTCAATTCTTTAATTATTTCTCTTGTCCTCTTAAGTGACTTAATCTTAGCCTTAAATCTAATTAAGCTAGAAGTACATAATGTCTTATTGTTATACATCATTTCTTCCTGGTTATATAATTCAGTTGTGACACTCGTGTATTTGCTTAGTTTTTCAAAATTTGATTCTATTTGGCTCACATTGATGAACATCACTAATCTCCATTCTAAATTAAAGATTTTTCCCTCACCGTGATATTTGTAATATAGTCCTAGCATATCTTCAATTTGAGTTATCCGTATGTATAACTGCTTCTGGGGGAGACCTTTACTTCCCGCGGTAAGCAAACAAATGACCACACTTAGTCTGCAACATTAGAAATATGGTTTAAGTCGGTTGGCATGAACTTTCACTGATTTTTTCCCTTTTAAGTGAATAGTTACATTAATTCCATTTACGTCCGTGACAGTATAAGGTCCTCCTACTGACTACATAGCTTTTTGGACCTGCCCCTTCTCAGTGTCTCGTCGTACAGTAATACTTTATCCCCTAATTAAAAAATGTGCTCATTAATTATCTTATCATGTTTCCGCTTGTTGATTTCTTTAGATAATACTAAATATTTTCTAGCCAATTTATAGGTGTTTTGTAGTCTAAACTTTAATTATTCGAGATAGCCATCATAACAGTACTGAATTTCATTTGGTTCCTTTTGCAAGATTCCCAGAATGTTTGGCAACCTTCCAAACATCAATTCATGGGGGCTGATCCCCGTTGCCTCGTATGGCGTAGTATTATGCAGGAATGTTGAATTGTTTACCCACATGTCCCAGTCGCTCTGACTAGTAGCAATAAAGTGACGCAAGAATTAAGCCATGGCTCTGTGCCAGTGCTCTAGGGCCGCGTTACTCTGTGGATGATACAGACTGGTCCTTATTTTCTTAATCCTTAGAAATTTGCAAACTGGTCTAAACATTTCGCTACAAACGTTACTTCCCTGGTCTATCAACAAAACCTGAGGTGTGCCAAACTTAAATACCACTTCTTTCACAAAGGCTGTAGCTACCGATTTAATAGTCTGATCTACCAATGGTATAGCCACTGTGTACTTCGATAACATATCTTGGAATGTTAAAATGTATTTATTCCCTCGATCGGATTCAACTAATGGCCCGACAATGTTCATGCTACATTTTTTCCATACAAATTCTGGCGTGTCGGTTATTTCTAATGGCATCTTCACGTGTGGTCTAGCAATTTTATTTTCTGACAAAAATCACATTTCTGTATGTATGATTCTACATCTTGCTTCATACCCCGCCACGTTACGTATTGTTTCACCTTATTATAGGTTTGGTTCATTCCCTGGCGTCCACCTACCGCAGAATCATGCTGTTCCCTAATAATCTCTTCTCTTACCTCCGGTGTGATATTTTCTACCTCTCTACTATCGACTGGATTTGCTGTCACATGACAGGTTCTACTAAGTGCGTCCACTTGGGTAATAGTCTTCTCTGTCCTGTATACTATTTTAAATTTGTATTCGGCTAACTTCAACCTCCATTTCAAGAGTGGTGAACTCGGGTCTTTTACAATGAATACATACTGCAGAGGTTTATGGTCGGTTACCACCTTAAACTGTCGACATAATAAGTAGGGTAGGAAATATTTAATCGCCCACACTATGGCTAGCATTTCACGTTCTGTGGTGGAATAGTTCGCCTCTGCTTTGTTAAGGGTTCTGCTGGCATAAGCGACCAGCTTATCCTTGCCTATTTCTCTGTGCGAGAGAATGGCGCCCACTGCCGCCTGGCTTGCGTCGGTGGTCAAAATAAAGGGATTACTGAAATCGGGGTACTGAAGTATCGGTTCCGATGTCAGTAAGCTTTTCAATTTTACGAATGACTGTTCTTGTTCCTCTCCCCACTCAACTCTCAAATGATGTATCTTTCTTCACCAGGCTGTACAAGGGTTTGGCGGTTTTGCTCAAATCGGCAATAACTCTCCTATAATAAGATGCTAACCCGCAGAACATTTTAACTTGTTTTTGCAGTTGTCTGTCTTGGATATTATTTACCTTTTCTACTTTTACGGGGTCCGGCCTGATGCTCGTATCACTGGTCATGTGGCTTAAATAGGTCAACTCAGTTCGTAGAAGTTCACATTTTTGTGGCTGTAATTTGAGATTGTGTTCCCTTAATCGCTCAAATACTTCTCTCAGTCCAGTATTGTGTATCTCCACTGACTGTCCATATTACGACCATGCCATCCAAATAAACTAAACATTTTGTTCCCACAAGTCCTGCCAGTACTGTGTTCATAAGCCTAGTAAAAGTCGCTGGGGCTCCCTTGAGCCCAAACATCATCCTCCTCATTTCATAGTGTCCATTCGGTGTACTGAAGGCATTTTACGGTCCGTCTTCCTCTGCAACCTTAACTTGCAAATACCCACTATATAGATATAGGGTGGAAAAATATTTGGCTAGCCCCAAACTGTCTAAAATGTCTGTTATAGAAGGAATCGGGTGTGCGTCTCCAACTGATACTCTGTTGAGATTCCTGAGATCCAGGACAATTCTCCATGAATGTTTACCTGTGGCATCCACCTCTTAAGAACTACTCGGATAGGTGCGTACCAAGGACTTCTACTGGGCATAATGATCTCGTCCCTAAGCATGTGGTCAATCTGCCTATTGACTTCCTTCTTGTGGACCTATGGTATACAATACGGTTTGACTGCAATGAGCGTACAGTCTACCGCCGTAGATACCCGGTGCTCTATTGTGTTTGTGAAGGACAATTTATACCCTGGGAGTTGAAAAATGTCGTTATAATCTTTGCACATTCCCAATAGCTCTTTCTTCTCTGATGCATGTAAGCGGTCTAATCGTAATGTGTTTTCCAATATCTGATTCCTATTGATACAATTCTCCCCTATTTCTAAGACGCGTTGTTCGTTTGGCAAAGTTTTTAAGTCAAGAGGCGGGACTTCTACCTGTGTGTGTGCATCTGTGGTATTTATCACTCCACAGAGGCTCTTACCCCCCTTACTTTCAGTAAGACATGCTCCTAAGTAGACTCCCTTTGATATCTCCCATTTTGCCAAAACACCTGTTACATCCTGCAGCGTATTTACCTGGATTATTTTCTTACACCTTGCAGGTACGGAGACCTTGGTCGGACCTTTCTGGATTTCAACCTCAAATGGCACAAATACTCCCCTTATCCAGGCTCCATTCTTACCACAGTCCAATACGGTCCTAGTGATTGACATGAAATCTCTCCCTAGTATACACTCATGTGGACAAGTTTCTAGCACATGACACTCCTGACGAATGTCTTGGAGCCTCACCTTAATACTTAACTCTATCGTACCGCCTGTTGTCGTTAGATTTGTAGCTAAACCGCTCAGTTGCGTCACTCTGTTTAGGTATCGTAAAGACAAAACTCTCTCATCTAAGATGCCTTCTCTTATTAGTGTTAAGTCTGACCCTGAATCGAGCAGGCACTCTATCTTTCTCCCCAAGTTCTTCAAAATAAAGGTGAACTATGCCTTCCTTCATCCAATTGTTTTTTATCTTATATCTGTTTTGAAAGGTATTGCAGCTTGTCACTCTATTTTCTCGGGGCTCCCTGTATAGCTGCTCTTCTTGGCCCCGGGATCGTTTCCCATCTTCTCTTCTAATCTACCACTGAATGATGCGTTTTCGTGAGACCATCCTTCGTTTCGAAAGTGTTTCTTTCGTGTCGCGCATAGCCTGGGTTTTGCTTATAGGTTTCCATTTTCCCCCCTTCTACTCTTACAGTCCCGGGAATAATGACTAATCTTCTCGCATGTGTAACATGTACTTGTCGCCTGAGGGGCCTGTATTCCGTTTCCATTCCCCTGACGAAAGTCATAAGTCGGCCTTTCCATCTTTCCTACATGCACCCGTTTTTCTCCTGATCTCTTATCTTTAGTATCCTTGCGTGAATAACATTCTCATTACTGATGTCCTATTTTTCCGCAAAATGTGCAATAAATACTAATTTCCCGGATTTCTTTGTCTTTACCGTAACCGGACTTGAGCCTATCCCTGCTTGATACTATATTTTATTCTTTTTCTAAAGCGGCATCAACTGAAAGTCCTAACGAACTTATTTGATTTCCTTTACTCCTAATTATGGTCTGTACCCATTCGTTGCTTAACCCTTGAACAAAACATGCTCAAGCCAAATGCTGAATTAGAGTAAATGCACCTTCTGCCTGTAATTGGGTACATATCCTCAATGCTGCTTTCTTTAACTCCGTAACCATTGTGTCGAATCTGCTGCCCCAATTGGCGACACCCTCATTGCTTCCTTGTCTCGCGTTGAACAACATGCATGCATAAAAATCAATTGTTCTCCTAACTGCATAATTTTCTACTAAGATATCTCTTACGTCATCCCAAGTTCCTGTATGTTCGCAAGCTATATTTTTGGATTTTGCATCCCCGACTTTTGACTTAACAAATTTCAACAAAATATTATGATATTCAGGGTCAACTAGTTTGTTCTGGTCCGTTTAACTCGACGAAGGAAGCTTGTTTCCATTCCTAAATTGACAATAAATACCAATATTGGAAAACATATGTCCCGAGAGTTGAACACTGTGAACAAGGGCTGACAAAGAATGTACTCGACAACATACGATTTATGGTTAATACAGGCATTTATTACTGGCAAGATTCAAATACATTATAATCACAAGGTTGAAGTTACACAAAATTTCTCAAGCAGCAAAAATGACATTACATTCATAAACTTCTCACTCTGAATGCTTGACAAAATACATGCGACGCCCCGTTCGATGCACCGACGGCCCAACGAGAGAAAAATCGAAAGAACTCGCAAACTAAACCAACAAAGGGGACCAAGCAACTTACCGACCGGACACACGAGGGTGCCTTGCCGTGCGACCCTGTTAAATAACACTGAAAAACGAGAACTCACCTAATCGGACCGTCGGGGCATCGAGCGGAGTCGGCGAAAACCAAGACATGACCAGCCCGGGCGAAGGCAGGCGCAAGAGTGAAGAGCCCCTCTCGGCTGGTCACCACTCCCAAACTCCGGCAGGAGGGAGGCCCAGCCTAGGAGTGCCGAGCGCACCCGACCAACGAACGAAGGAGCCCGAGGATCTGGCGCCACAATAAAACCGCCTGGTCATTGCGAGCGGACCACCGGGCGGAACAAACCCACATCTGTCATTCGGGAGGACTCAATCGGACCGACAGCACGGGAAAGGGGCGAGGCGGGGAGCAATCCCACCACAACCCCCACCCTAATCCGACGTAAATGGTCCAAAGTCAACAAGTCCACAACCCCCGACACACTCACTAAATATGCACACCAACACAAAACACAAAGACAATACTAATCACATAGACCACAAAAAACACAAATACACACACGTGGCCGCCTACACACAACATAGAAACGTCATGAAACAAAAACACACAACACAATAACTCTTGCGCTCTGCAATAGGGTTGGGGGGAATGGAGCAGAGCCGGGTGAAAGTAGAACCCTGATGCTACGTCGAAGAAACAATCTCCACTCCTGAAACAAAACTCGGAACTCCACACATTAATCTCCTTCCGGATCCGGAGCATGCTTAAGGTGCGAAATATGCCCTTTTCGCACGACACAACCGGAGTCAGGGTCCCCCAAAAGAACAGTATTGGGCCCCAAAAGCCTCAATACATGGAAAGGGCCAATGTACCGCAACAGCAGCATACTACCCAGCTCATTAACTTTAGAAGGCAGCTGAAAATTTTGGCAATAAACCGATTGTCCCGCTTGGTAATCACCAGCAACCCACTGAGCATTGACCCTCTCCCGCAAGGTTTCCTGGGCCTCGGCCAAATGGCCTCTCACCTGATGCGCCAGTAACTCACGCTGGGCCCCAGACATTGGGGGAGAAGGCGAGGGGATACCCCAAACATTCAACAAGGGGTGAATCAAATCACGCCCCAATAAGGCCCTGGCGGAAGAAACTTTCGTGGCAGAATGGACCACCTAGTTGAATCCCATATTTACAAGATCCAAATCAACATCCCACTCGCGCTGCAGATCATTATGCAAGGCCGACAACGTCGCCTTCAGGTTGCGATTGAATCGCTCCACCTGGTTTCCACATGGATAATAAGGGCTACTGGTAAAGTGATTCAGAGACCATCTAAAACACATGTCCTTAAACTGTGCGGAGCAAAAATACGTTGCGTTGTCGGTAACAAAGTTGACAGAAGGCCCAAAAACCCCCAAACCCTATCGATCAAAGCCCGCACTATCATGGCGCTTTTAACATCCCTGATGCCCAGCAACAAAACAAATTTGGTGAAGATGTCCATCACGACCAGAATGTACATATTACCCTTCGCAGACCTAACCAAGGGACCGAACACATCGCAGTGTAAGGTCTCCCAGGCAAAGGTGACCTCATCCGCCACATAGAGCCCAACATTGGCGTTCTTAGCGGATTTCACCTTGAGACACAGCTCACAATGCCGAACGTACAACCGTACGTCTCGATCCATCTGAGGCCAGTAAAATCGAGGCCAGATTTTATGTCGTGTGCCTTCATGCCCCAGATGACCCCCAAAGGGCGAGGCGTGATAGTAAGCCATGAGCTCAGCACGGGATACACTGGGCACAAACAAATGGTTAGCTCTACCGTTTTCCCCACAAAAAAGAACAATCCGTCTTTTACTCGAAAAGGAACGGCAGCGCCGCGATTAAGGCTGGCAAAAATTTCCTGACAATCGGGGTCACCGTCCTGGGCTTCTCGCAATCTCACATAAAATGAACCGTGTGTGGTAAAAGTAGAGCATAAAGCTGACAATTCTTTGGGTTCACAATCATAGTCCTCCGGATAATACATCCGCGACAGCATGTCCGCTGCCACGTTGCTCGCACCGGACACATGTTGAACCACAAAACGAAAACGCAACAGACGAAAAGCCAACCGCCTGAACTTGCCAAACTCATTAGAATGACTCAACAACCAGGACACTGCCTGATTGTCGGTGCAAAGGTCAAATTCAGCAGCGGTGAGAAAACACCCGAACTTTGAGGTGCCCCAAACACAGGCTAGAGCCTCCTTCTCAAACGCACTTAACCTGCGCTCTGACTCTGTCAGAACTCGACTGGCGAAGCCGACCGGTACAACCACACTGTCGCGCAACTGACCTAGTGTCGCCCCTAACACAACACTAGAGGCATCCACATGTAACACGAAACGCAGGTAAAAATTAGGTAAATAAAGAGAAGGAGCAGCCGCCAAACTGTCTTTTAGTTTCTGGAAACTCCGCTCCTGTTCAGAGTCCCACACAAAAGGGATGGTCTTCTGCCGCAGCATATTAGGAGAGGCTGCTAACTCAGAAAAATGGGGGACAAATCGAGAGTAATACCCTAACAGGCCGATGAACAGGGACACGTCCTTCACAGTGATAGGCCTAGGGAAGTGCACAATCGAACTGACCCGCCCAGGGTCGAACACTAACCTCCCGGCCGACACTATGTATCCCAAGAATTTCACCGAAGAGGAGGCCCAAGTAACTTTGGACAGATTTACCGTCAACCCAGCAGCTCGCAGACACATCAATACTTGTTTCAAATGATCCATATGTTCGTCAAATGTTTCACTATAGACGGTAATATTGTCTATATAATGGTAGACAAAACGAAATTTTAGATCTGTTGAAACATGATCCAACACTCTGGACAGCTCTTGTGTTCCAAAACACGCACCCATACGAATTCTATTAAATTTGAATTGCGCCCATTGTGTCGAAAATGCCGTATAATTACGTGAATCGGGGTGCAGCAAATATTGATGAAAACTCGCATTTAGGTCAATAACGGAGAACACTGAAGCCTTCCCAAAGTGCTGAAGCCCGTCGTCCACTGTGGGCGCGGGGAAGGATCCAAATTGATCTTTTTATTTACAGCATTCATATTGGTCACAAGTCGGTAGCCCTGCCCACTATACTTTTTAACCAAAAACGTGGGATATGAGTAGTCCGATGTTGAGGGAGAAATTACCCCATCTTTCAACAATTTATCAATTATGGAATGCATAATTTGCAACTTAGGCGGGCCATAAACATAACTGCATTCTCTAACGGGCACATCGTCCTGCAAACCCAACCCGATACAACATAACATTACAACGTCCAATTTCGGACGTAATAACATCCGGAAACTCACTCAGCAACCCTTCAACGACCGAGCGCTCACCAGTATTGACGGCTACAATTTGCCACTGTGGGCAGGCAACTCACCCTACCAACCGTGGAAATCACCGGGTATCCCACATCGGGCGCAAACCCAAACCTAAATATCCTCGAATCAAGATCTACCGAGGCGCGTACATGACTCAGACAATTCACCCCGAGAATTAAATCGGCGACCAAAACACTAAATATCCAAAATTGGAAACTCCACGAAAAATGCCCCAATTTTACATGAAGTCGGACGGATCGGGCGCATCGGACAACCCGACCATTTGCCACATGAACCGACATGGTATGAGCATCGGAGATTTTGCGCTTAAATGCAGGATCCTCGTTAATCAAATTATTCAGAAAAGTTTCCCGCACAAATGAGTGTGGCACCTAGTTTCCCGGGCAGGAAAAACGTTAATGTCCAGGATGCAGACATTTAAAACAAACCCGCCATCCCTTTCCACTCTAGGCGAGCGACAAGTCAGGCGACTATGGCCAAACTCGGCGCAGTTACTACACTGCTCGCGATTTCCACACTTCTGCGCACCTTCGGCGGACGGAACAGAAAATAACTGCGTCTATAACGCATCCGGGCATCGATTCAAACTTGAGCCAGGCACTGGATCAATCGCGCCCAACAGGGAAACGGGCGACGCCTTAGGCAGTCTCGAATTAACACCGCCGTCCCGCAAGTAGGCGGGCCCCTTAATAGAAGGCGGCGTCACGGAGCGATGGTAATCTCGCTCACATTGAATTTCCTGTTCAATCGCGAGCCCAAAGACATTCAGCTCCTCAAACGTGCGCGGCCTAGCATTGACGAAGCGATGTCGGCGCACTTCAGGACTCGAGTGATCCAAAATAGAACCCAATATTTTCTCTTCTCGCCGGGAAAGGTTCATGGCCAACGAAAATGACCTTACTTCCTCGACAAAATGTGTGACAGATTCGCCCGGTCGCTGATATCTGTCAACAAAATCACGTTTCATCTGAGACCACACCTTAGGAGGCCCCGCGTGAGTAAGCAAATAACCTTTAAAATCAGCATACCACCCGGTGCGCATCATAACGTCATTCAACAAAAAGGCCGCGTGCCCTTCCACTCGCCCAGACAAACAGGCCAGGAATAACCTTTTCTCAACAGGCGTCACACTTAAGAAATATATTGTCTACTTTGACCAAAAAAGGCAACACAACGTTGGGTTCAACGACCTGCAGTATCGGCACTCCATTCAACCGATTAATCAAAACAGTTTGTACGGCCGTAACCGGCCCGTTTGTCACCTTCCCATTTACCGTTTCTACAAAAGAAATTTCGTCGCCGCTGACGCCCGACGCAGCGAGCAATGTATGTACGTACTCCAACGCCTTTGTTCGCAAAGCGGTGACATTTTCATGGTCCTCGAACGTGACTCCTGCCTCGCACAAATAATCACGCAACTCTAAGTACCCGTACCGAAGAAGAAAATCGACACTCACGCGCGACATTCCTGACAACCAATGTTCACAGTTAACACTACAAAACCTGCCAACAACTAAAAAAAAACCACGTCAACTCGTCTCAGGGAAAGAATTCCCGAGCAGAGTTGCGCAGTTTTGCTCTGGTCCGTTTAACTCGACCAAGGAAGTGTTTGTTCCCGTTCCTAAATTGCCAATAAACACCAATGCAGGAAAACTTATGCCCCGAGAGTTGAATTCTGTGAACAAGGGCTGACAAAGAATGTACTCGACAACATACGATTTATGGTTAATACTGGCATTTATTACTGGCAAGATTCAAATCTATATATATAAAAGGAAGTGCCCCACTCACTGACTGACTGACTCATTCATTCATTCATCATCAACGCCCAGCCCAAACCACTAGACCTAGAAACGTGAAATTTTAAGGTAAGTTTCCCCTTGTGGCGTAGGCACGCACTAAGAAAGGAAATTTTGAAATTCTGCTATTAAGGTGATGAAACGGGGTGAAATGTATTTTTTTCAAATCTTTAATATTTCTCGAACCCGACGGGCTATCGTCGTCTTACTCACTTCGTTAGATCGCAAATACAAAATATGTCTAGAAACTAATTTCAGGATTTTTCGAAATTTTTATATTAAGGAGGTGAAGAGCCGTTTTATTCGTTTACAGTAAATCCTCTCTTCCTCTTAAACCACCTGAGATATCGAAGTGATTTTTTCTTTAAAATGAAGATTACACAAATACCTAAAAAGAAATTTCAGGATTTTTTAAAATACATTTTTGAAAGCTGGAAAATAATAAAACAGTTTTTTGATTAATCAGTCGTATCACTTAAACCGTTAGAGATATCGAGGTGGCTTTTGTCTTATAACGAAACATAAGTAAATATCTAAAAAGTAATTTAACGATTTTTGGAAATTCGTCCTTGAAAGCCTATAAAAATTAAACATGTTTAAGAATAATCTTTCGTAACACCTGAAATAGTTCAAAATTTGTTTCCTTTTTATTTTTTGCTTATAGTTAAATCTCTTTGTACTATAGCCTGTACACGCGAAATAACTCTCATGGCCTGTCTTGAATAATTTGTAGTTAGGTCTGTGGAGTTGCGGGTTTTTTTGCCAACTCACCATAAATAAAACCTCTTTGGACTGTAGCCCGTATATACAAAAGTATCATTTCGGCCTGCATTTAAGTATTCACTCGGGTATTGTACAAAGTTTGTGGTGTGGGAGGGGTGGGGTTACGGGTTCGTATCCTGTGCAAGTCTATGCGATTGGACATGACATCATACGAGCATATTGCGTGCGCTCTTTTCACTGAGCTAAGACAATTTATAGTTCACTGTTATTGAGTACGCTAACTGTTACATGCCTTCATCACATATTTTATCCAGAGTTACTGCTTGTATTCCATAATTTCACACGGGCAA
>PNEQ01080178.1:0-10148 GCA_003012365.1 Medauroidea extradentata
TAAATATCACGGATAGATTTTAATATTATCACCGGTTAATCTGCAAATCTGTATAAATGCAATTGTAGCATTATAGACATGAAAGTATGGCTCAGTTCCGTGTGATGAAACTGTTTTACGGAAACTTCTGTTGGATTAGGAAATAAGTTTCCGTGAATTCACGGAGGTATCTGGGGAAATTTTTACCGGAAATTCCGTACATCTACGGAGAAAATTTTTTACAGTGTGCACGATCAAGTTAATTTGTTTGCAAGATAGTAAATGTCATTTCCGAAAATAATTTCAGTTATTTACTGTCCTGAATCTATGTTCTAACTTACTAAATAAGTGGAAAAAAGGAACATCAATTCTGGCATCCTAGAAAACCCTAGAAACCGTACGGTAATGCTCAGCGTATTACAAAAAACTGTGTAAGTTTATTTGTAAAAAATGCAGGAAGCTAGTGTGGTCATGAAAACGACCGCGGATGGCAACACGTTTCTAAGGTTTTCCCTGGTTTTCTTTAAGAGGGCGTGGTACGTAATTTAACGGAAAAAGCATTACTCTGCGACTGTAGATTTCTTGAAGCCAATTTGCGAAAACTAATCAATGGCAATCCTAGACAATAGTTTTAGCCAACGTTTTAAACAAGATTGTTTCCAGTGTTACGAACTCCTGAGGCACGATCTCTGACGCCGGAACCTCGTGCATTTAACCGCGGAGCAAGAAATCACGCGTAACGAATTAGTAATTCTGGATAAATATTTACTCATGAAGTTGGCAAATACCATTGTCTAGGATTGTCATTGAGTATTTTATCCATATTGGCTTCTAAAAAAAGCGTATAAATCAATTTATGTTTTCAGCGTTTATTTATCTACCACGCACTCTTAAGACCTACTGCTACGAAAATTATCTTTGTGACTATATTCCAAATAAATACATAGAAAATTTATTTAAAAATGTAATATAGACAGTTTTAAGACAGACCTTTTCGTAACCAGTTAACATACAATAATAATAAAAAATTATAGTAGACTAGCTGATACCTGTGATTTGATAAGTGACGTTATTAATTAAAAGTAATAATATTTCTGAAACAAAAACAAATCAAAGAAGCACTAAATGGTGCAAAATATTATCTGTTGTAGAAAAACGTTGAGAAATAAAAGGTTTCACTGAAATTTTAGAGCGCCCCGTTCTGGCCATGTACAGCTAATTGCGTTCCCCCCTCCCCCCTCCCCAATTCCCAAATCAAAATGTATATAAATAAATTCTGGCAGAAACCTTTTTCAGACACACTCACAACTGCTAAAAAAAATTTCTTACATCATATAATATTTTTGGAAACCCCGTTCTGCCCACTTTACTAAAATAAAGTATTCATAGACAGAAACATTCGCATGCGCACACGGAACTCACCAAAATTTTTTTTTGTACTAAATTTTTTTTGGGTACTCTGTTCAGCGTCTCTATCCGGTTATGCTTCACACCCCCTCTTCACTCGTCAAAATTAGTTTCTTTTTTTTTGTAGAATCAACCGATTGCACACACGCAATAACTCACCAAATTTTCATAGGAGTCGAATGCATGGTATCAAAACGCATAGAGGACGAATAAATCAAACTAAAACAGTTTTAAATTGTAAATCATGGACTGCAGAAATATTTGCTTTTGTCTGTGTTCGAAAGCATACACTTCATTTATTACATCTGCACTCGGTTTTATAAACATAAAAAATAATTAAAATGTAAGACTAAAGGAATTGGCTAAAATAATAACTAACCACACATTCTAAACTACTCGAGTTACAGTGAATAGTGTACACAAGAGGTATAATAG
Source organism: Medauroidea extradentata (assembly GCA_003012365.1). Taxonomy (NCBI): domain Eukaryota; kingdom Metazoa; phylum Arthropoda; class Insecta; order Phasmatodea; family Phasmatidae; genus Medauroidea; species Medauroidea extradentata. The sequence goes on from PNEQ01080178.1 coordinate 1,822, forward strand.
GTTATATTTGTTTATTCTTAGTCTGCACTTGATCATATCCGACGAAGCACACATTGAGAAAATAAACTGTTATATAAGGAATCGTTCAGTATTACACACCAATCTGCCGGACACAAAAATGTACCGTCATGATTTATTTACGAATAAAGAAATGTGCTACGTTTAAATGTTTGCAAACTTTCTCACGTGCATCGAAATAACTGGCGTGAATTTTTAATGGTCCCTGCGAGTATATCTAGTACGCCGCAAGTAGAAGGCCCTCGTCTAGGAAACAGCATGAACGTGGCGGATCGAACTAAACCACTCGACCCCCCCCCCTTAATTCCAAACTGTTCAGCTGATATCAGCCTCCCCCCCCCAGAGTCCCTCCCATTACGGCAGTAATGAGGCACCGCAATCCCACGACCTTTAATAACATAAGCCCCCGCGATCCACAGTAAGAACCCTCGAATATACCTCGAGAATATTCAAGTCCTCTGCATCCGGTCAACGTCAGTCCTTGAGTACTGGCATGCGGTTCCACTACTGTTGGTACAGACACTACACCTTCATGATTATGTGCATGTAACATTCCTAGATATACACGTGTACCTTTACTGACTATACGAATGTAACCTTCCTGACCATACACTGTTACCTTGATAATTATACACGTTACGATCGTAATTACACAAGTTACCATCGTAGTTATACACATGTAACCTTTCAGACACACTCGTTTAACCTTCCTGACTATAAGCGTGTAATTTCCCTGACTGTACACATGTAACCTTCCTGACCATACACGGTTACCTTCCTAATTATCCACATTATCATCGTAATTACACAAGCTACCATTGTAATTATACACATGTAACCCCCCTGACCAACTCATGTAACCTTCCTGACTATACACGTGTAATTTTCCTGACTATACGTATGTAACCTTCCTGACCATACACACAGCAGAAAAAAATTGTACATTTACAAGGAAAATCTTGTAAACTAACATCAGAACGTAATAAGTCAGGTAATTAAAGTAAGATGTCAGCAAGCTTTTAAAGTGGTTACAAATATCGTAAACACCTTTGGGAACTAGTAAAATAAACGTTAATGAGCAAATTTTTTGATTTGAAACAAAATAAACCTAAGAGACATGACAAATTTTACAAAAAAATGTAAACTTAATTAGATATTAGCAGTAAATTTACACAATTTGTTTGTATATTTACAGAAGTGTTCGTAAGTATACAAAGAAGTTTGTAAAAATACAAGATTTTTTGTAAATTTTACAAGACTTTCTAGTGTTACCTAAAACTTTTTTGGAAACTGGTTTCCAAAAAAAATTTTTGTAAAAGTACAATTTTTTTTCTGTGCACTGTTACCTTCCTAATTACACACGTTACCATCGTAATTACACAAGCTACCATCGTAGGTATACTCATGTAACTTCCCTGACCCACTTGTGTAAGCTTCCTGGCTATACGCGTGTAGTTTTCCTGACTATACGCATGTAACTTTCCTGACCATACACTGTTACCTTCCTAATTATACACGTTACCATCGTAATTACACAAGTCACCGTCGTAATTATACACATGTATCTTCCCTGACCCACTCGTATATTATTCCTGACTAGACGCGAAAAAATTCGTCCCTTTCAGCGTTATCATGTAGGTAGAGACATGCAAAATTCGCGTTATAACTTGGTAGTAGGCTAAACTTCACTTTCCTATACATAACGGAGTATAATCTGCGATTCAATTTGCCACGAACTTTCATATGTTGTCATTTACGTGTGTTACGTCTTCACAGATATTGGCCTCTCTACCGTGTAAGCATTCTCCGCGGCAAGTCACAACAATATCGGCCAGCGGGAGACGTCGAACAAGCCTATAGTCACTTGGAATCTAGTCAGCTGTCAGAAAATAACGCGAATTTTGCATTTCTCTACATATAGGTTATGGGGCAAAATGACGTGACATAGGAAGATAATAGAACAAAACTGAGTGAAATTTAAGAGAAAACATAATAATTTTGAAAGTTTTTGCTGGTGAATGAGTTTTTGATAAGATATGCCTATCTGGGCATACACCCCTGCTAGGAACCCCTGTCTTAGTTTCAATGCCTTACGTGCGCACGTGAGGATCTGCTTCGTGATCAATGATAAGAGACTTGCAAAATTCGGGTTATCGTTTTGTGGCAGATTAAACTTCACTTTCCTATACATAACAGTGCATAATCTGCTCTTCCATTGGCCAAGAACTTTAAATGTGTTGCCGTTTACGTGTGTTACGTCTTTACAGAGATTGGCCTCTTTACCGTGTAAAACTTATCCGCGCAAGTCGCGACAATATCGGCCAGCGGGAGACGTCGAACAAGCCTATTGTAACTTGGAGTCTAGTCAGTTGTCAGAAAATAACGCGAATTTTGCATGTCTCTATCAACGAGTACATGCTTTTAACACCAAGTACCTTGGGGCTCTACTCGCGAATTCCGGACGTGCAGCGTCGCAGTAACCTTGTTCTGATTGGTGTAGTCATATAAGTAACACCTACCACATAAAGACACGCTGCCAATAACCACGAAATAGAGCTGCAGATGTGCACATAAGGAACTGAAGCAAAGTTGAGCCAAAAATATTTGCGCGAAAATCAGATGTCCCTTGCCATTTCTCGTATGTAATTTACAGTAAAAACAAACCTGTGTTCAGTGTGACGTTCAAACGAAAACAATATATACATAATATATATAGCCTATAATTCTCGTGTCACAGTGTTTGTTTCCATACTCTTCCGAAACGGCTCAACCGATTTCAATGAAATTTTGTGTATACATTCGGTAGGTCGGTTTTTATCAATTTTTTACACTCCTAAGTGCTATTGTTTAGTGAATATTTTTAATTTAATAATTTTAGAACCCGGTCGATAACTGTGTAAGTGATAATTGATCAGTTATCCCCACGAGCCGATACCAGTCTATCTCCACCAGGTGTCGCTGCTCTATTATTATTTATTAATTTCTTTATTATTAGACCTCTTCCACTTATATACCACATCCTTACACACTTACAATGAGTTATTTATGTGACAAAACAACGTTTGTCGGGGCAGCTAGTGTATATATACTATAAAACTAGTATATATACATATGTACACATACATATATATGGTCAACTATAGGTGGTTCGGGATAAAGTGAACACTCAAAAAAGTCCTACTAATGTTCTATTTACAACTGATTTGTATCTTCCCGCGCGTACAGGCTAGCTACGGGAAATGTCTAACCTCTCTGGATACGTCACTTTATGCTTGGGCGTGTAAGATAAATTGTGCTGTCAATAGGAATATATACAGTTTTATATAAAAAAAAAGTTTTTTACTTACATAAAATAGAGTTATGTCGATTTCAGTTGCCTTTGTTTCAGTATGGTTGCCTTTAAATAAGAAAATACATGGAACTGTATTGCGTAGTTTCGCTTTCAATGACACAAGCAGTAAGGCAACTATAGTTAATGATGAATTATGTGGAGTAACGGTAAGTGATATATTTTTCAAGTGTTAAATATTTAGAGCTCACTTTATCCCGAAGGACTTATACAATGAAGAGACACAAAAACTTAAATGATCACACGCGTAATAATAAAGTTTTCCTTAACCTATGATTGCCCGATAGAAATCTAATTCGTACGTTAATGTCTCTATCCAGTTATGTTTCAAGCCTAATTATAAATCCAAACTGAATGACGTTATGCAGAAAGACACTATCCCACATTTGATAAAGTAGAACATGAAACATTTTACTAAAATATTTTTTGTTTTTTTGTTAATTAATATGTTATTTTTTTCAAATACCCTAAATCTGTTCGACTTGGCTTACTTAGCTACTGACGTTTTAATGTATAATAATTTAGGAGTTTGTATTTTGTCTGTTATTTATGTTCGTGGTTTGGATGACTTATGCACAACGTCATTCGATTACTAACTACAATCAGTGAAATGTCAGTCACTGTAATACCGGTTAAAAATCTGGTTTTTATGAAGTTGTATTATTCACAGAAAAGCGGTTAAGGGCGCGGTTTACCGCAATTTTCATCGCCATTTTTTTATTTTGTATTTGTGCCATATATTTTTTTCTTATTTAAGACATAAAATGTGATGAAATTTCGCATTTATGAAATTTTTTTATCTCTCATAGTTTTTGCGTAATTGCTTGTTGAAGTCATATTTTGCGTGTTTCCGTTTTAACGACTACACTAAAACCAACTAATATACCAAACTCAAAAACATCACAGTGGATAAAGACATTGCAGGCTACAATGACATGCTCATAAAATTAAAGAATAAAAATTATTTGAATTTTAAAATAATGCTAAAGCTGAAAATAAAAATTTTTATAGCCTAATTCAATAACTTTTTAAACAATACAAACAATTTTTATTCTTTAATTTTATGAGTATGTCATTGTAGCCTGTAATGTCTTTATCCACTGTTATTTTTTTAGTTTGTTATATCAATTGGTTTTAGTGTAGTCGTTAAAACGGAAACATGCAAAATATGACTTTAACAAGCCATTACGCGAAAACTATGAGAGATGAAAAAATTTAATTAGAGCCAAATTTTGTCACATTTTGTGTCTAAAATAAGAAAAAAAATATCTGGTACAAAAAATAATAATAAAATAATGGTGATGAAAATTGCGGTAACCGCTCCCTTAAGGGCGCCGTCTACCCGCGCGTGAGAGACTCAAAAGCGACGAGCAGTAAGGTCGACCTTGAAACGCGCATCAAATGCCGCGTCGCCTCAACGAGCCAAGCAGTGAACTAGCGTCCAAGGTTACCGCCGAACCATTTTTACTATGGGACTTTCAGCGACAACACTATCATTTTATCTTACGCGACGAAAGAGAAAGAGTCGCTCTACAGGTCTATAATATTCAGAATATCGTGAAAATGATTACTCTTACATAAAAATCAGCGTCAAAAGTCCCGATTCGGTCACTTTCACACTAAAAAAAAAATACTTGTTAGGAACGATAACAGTTAATGGCAAAATTATATACCTGTACTAAGACCCTTAAATGCTTTTCGTAGCCTAACCGCGTGACAACTTGTTGAATGGTTTTCGAATGAAATCAGGATTGTTAAAGATCTGCGCGCCTCTTCACGATTCTAGTAGACGGCGCCCTTAAGAGTCAGGTTAAATTCTTTGAGAATAGGAAATTATTTTTGTAAGTAGCATTTATTCACTGAAACAATCAGAACAATCTTTATTAACAGAGAGTCACAAGACTCCTGAAAGGCAGTCTTGTCGGAAATATACTGTCTTTGTATAAAGACGGTGTAAGACACTGGAAACTTACAGAATAAACCCCCTGGACTAGAAGGTACGACAAATCTCGAGCATGAGCCCGGCCCAACTTCACGCAAAGGGGACTGAGGCTGGCGGCATCTGGCAGACGGTAGATAGAAGAGTGTTTTTTTTTTCTTTTTAATCCACGCGACATTAATCGGCTCAACGGAGCATGCATGTCTGCCACTCCCTCCCTCTGGCACGCGACGCTCTTGATGAGGAAGCATCACCCTTCGTACAAGGGGACACGAATGAATCACCGGTGAAACGGAACATGTTACAGCTTGCCGTGCCTCTTCGTTATTTTTTCAACCGACTTTCGTAGTATGTAAGAATTCGAGTGAAACATGTTGATGTTCAGTTGTTGAACACGTTCCAGCAACTGTTTTTTTTGTCAGTCTCAGCGTAGACGGCTGTCTACGTGTTACATGTATGTTTAATTATAATAATAACAAAACGTCTTTATTTGCCACAGTTAGAGAATCTTTGTCTTCTCCTACATCGAACCTCCTAAAACTCACACAAATGCTAAATTGACACATTAAAAAAATTGATAACACTGAAGCGAAAATAATATTTATGCTAAACAAACGTAGAAAGAAAAAAAAAACTCTCTCGAAAAATAATTATACATGACATCCGACAAAATAAAGGCAGGCACTCAAAAACACAACGTTTAAAAAGTAGCTTAGTAAATTAAACGTGTTCTACATTATACATTTAAACTAATGAATTTCTCAAGTACTAGGTTATATATCAAACAAAAACACTACATAAACTATTTATGAATACACAAATAAACATTAAAAAATTAACAGTATTTGTTCAGTCGATAATTGCAGTTTATCACAAGAGATGAACTTGTGGAAAAAAACTTTGTAGTTATGTGTACTAAGTCCTGAAAATCTTAATAATCACTACTAGCAAATAACCGTAACCAAATTATGTGTGGCAAGCTATGCACAGTGTGGAGTTAACCTTTACTTAAACATGATTTCTTTTTTGTGTAGTTTGTATTTTATCTGCAACTCCCGTCTGTAAATTATTCCACTAATTACAATCGACCACGGAGCACGAATGCCATTCGAGGTTGTAGCAAAGAAAGAACACAACCAAAAATAAGTACAGATCTGATCAAAGGTATACAGTGCTGTAATAATTAGATTCATTAACATTTGTTGGTCAGAAGCTGTAAAAAAGGAACTTAAGTCGAAAGTTACTGCGAAACAATTATTTAATTTATTAATACACCTAAGATACTGGTATTTGAAATATCAAATACAATTCGTTTCCTTCGAAGAGTTTGTTTGAAATGTTTTTTTTTTTTTTTTTCACTGAAAATAAATATTTCTACGAAATGTAATGTTCTCGGTAGAATCTGAATTCTTTAATGACATTTCGAATGGATGGTAGTCAAATTTCCTTTTCAATAGTTGACAGTCAGGAAATGGTGAAGGTTGCACAGTACAGTTGACGTATATGGTATAGTTGCAACAAACAGGACGATAGTAGACTAGGTAATATGGATACCAAAACATCTGTTGAGCTTACAGGGGTTAATTTCTTTATCTTGTCTAGTAATTCAGTCAAATTTCCGTCATCACCAATGAAGAGATTTCTATCGTATGTTAGTTTTATTATTGCTTCCATAGTAAATTATTTAAACGTAAGTTTCCCTTTCTTTAATTTACACTAATTAAAACTTAAAAACTGCAATAAGATATTTCTAACAAAAATAAAGGTTCTGAACACGGAATCAAAATTCACTACTACAGGAGTTTTCGCAAATAAAATAATGGAACTACTCAAATATTCACTGATATTTTTAAAGCGAAACCTATTAATGTGTGTCATGTAATGCATCTTGCAAATTAGGGTACATATTTATACCTGCTTTCTATCTGAAATATATAATTTCTCTGAATTGATAAATTACTAAAATACGGCAAAATTATCTGGTTAAAAACAAATTGTGCGTCAGTCAGATCATCAGGTATTAAGTCTTAAAGTCGAAAATAACCCGTTATAAAGATTATAAATGTAACATTTATGTTAAAAGTCACGTGCCTAGGCCACACAGAATCGTATGCAGAGTTTCGGCTGAAAGAAGATTACTCAAGGAATTATCAAAAAGCATGAGTAATGTCAGATTACAAACAGTAATAATAGTGTTACATGCATGCATGTATGTCCATTGCACATTCTCCGGTGATCCATAAATCAATTTTTTGAGCAAAATTGGTGCGAACCATTTTGGGTATGAACTCCTTGGTGATGAATCTAAAAAAAAAAAAAAAAGTATTACTGACGCCACATACAACACACCTTCATATCTAATATTACACCATGAAAGGATGGCGTCATTACTAAATGTCTAATTGAAAAAAAAAAATGTATCGGTAGAAAAAAACCTTTATGTTAGATTTCACATGTCCTATGCATATACTATTTAAGCCACAACCCTTGCACTAACTGCTTATGAATGAAACAGTAGATAGTTAACGAATATATAGGGCCTGAGTATTCATATAACAGTGTCGTCTAACATTCATATTGTTGCGTGCCATGTTCCTGGAGGCCAGTGGTCGGCGGCTGTTTCGTAACACCTTGAGGGCTGGCCGATGATTCAAAGCCCGGGTGGCTCATAGTGGGAATCCCGCCTAACCTACGTCATAGATACCTGTCCCAACTGCGTCTTAACCCTTCGAGGGCGGCAGACGTGACTACTGGCACATCCGAAACATGATGAAATATCTATTTTTAGACCCCTGTAATGCGGGGAATAACCGACTGTCTGAGCTAGTATAAAAGCACAGAATCGGCACATTTGAGGAGAGTTCGCTATTGAAAGTGCTAGAGGAAGGTGCTACGCCTGTGGAGAGAGACTGGTGAAGACATCTTGGTGACGTCAAAGTCTACTGTGAGGCGGCAGGCGGCTACCTGCGGAGCAGTGTTGGCGATACAAGAGGACTGCTGCGGCGGGCTGACAGGCGAAGA
>PNEQ01080180.1:0-18792 GCA_003012365.1 Medauroidea extradentata
CACTCCTGTACATACCAGGGAAGAACTGGTGGCCAGGATACATGCTGCGTTTCAGACCATCAAAAACACACCAGCTGTCTTCAGCTATGTGCGACGCAACATGTTACGGCGCTGCACTGCATGTATCGGGTGTGGCGGAGGACATTTTGAGCAGCAAATTTAAAAGGTAAACGTAGCGAGTGTAACACATGCACGGTGTTTCGTACAGTCACAGAGCGTCAAAGCGGGTAGTACATAACACAACACAACAGATGTTTTCACTGGCTTGTTGTCGAAAGGTTGCCTGCCGACCCCTGTTACTTTGGTGCACCATTGCAGGTATAAGGATGCATTTCCGGACATGGGTTCCTTAATCAAATATGTTCCAAACATGCACATCTACCATCCCTATCAATTTGTAACACTTATTCTTGGCCACCCGGTATACAGGATAATGAATTCTAGCATGTTGGTTGTTGAACTCGCGAAATATTCCTAGCTCTAACTATACCTTAACTGTTGACATGTTTTGGTTGTCAGTTGGAAAGCACATGGTGGTGGAAGGATACATAGTGTTTTGTTTACATTGCCCTACTTTTTTATGATCTGTCAAATAATGGAATTCTTATACGGTATGGACAATACGTACCTAATTAAAGTTAGTTTAAAAAAACATTAATTACTGGCAAACTTCCTTGCACTTTGTGCTAAATCAGAGGTAGAAGGAACTGTAATTATAGGAGCAAAGGAATTTTATGCTTTACGTAAAGCTACTGTATGTGAAATGATAGGTATACAGAAAACACATAGAGAGAGAGAGAGAGAGAGAGATTTTGTTCAAAGCTTAAGGTTTCTATCTACCTGTGCTTGAAACACATTCCATCGAGTTACAAGTAATCATTTTTGGAAAAAACTTCTCAGCACGCATTAAGTTTGTAGGCCTACAAAAAGAAAATACATTTCAAACAATGTTTATATCAGTTTAAATATTAGGATCACTTATTGGAAACACGATTTTCAAAACTCTCAAATTGGCTAAAAACATTTTTTTAAACTGCAGTATCTAGGAAAATTCCAACCGGATTTGAAAAACACATTAATTGAAATAGGCGCTGGAATTTGAACCATAACAATCACAAATAAACTAATTTGGTCACCGCTTGAAGTCCCACAGGAAAATGAATAATAGTAAAGCTCTGCATGGCGCGCGCGCCAGTTGCGGGGTTTGCATGTAGATGCAACAATGCATTACATACGCCGACCGACGTCACTCTTAACGCTCCATCGGTTTTGTGCTTCACATACACCAATGCAGCCTACCTAGATAAAAACCTTAACATCGAGGTCTTTAGCGCGGAAAATATAGAACATGCTTTAAGAGCACATGCAAGTGGTGTCTTCAAGTGAGTTGGCTTGTAGCAGGTAAGCGTGCATTGCTATCACTGTTGCAGTTTCTGGTTTTTTTGGAACAGAGCATACTGGGTGGAAACGGCAGTCCTGTCGATATGTAAGAACAAACATTTGTTCTTTAACTATTTAAAAGTTTATCACATGATCTCTCAATCTTGGTCATAATATAATTTCCAACATTCACAGTTGTCCCACCATATGTTACTTCAGACTGTATGGATTAGTAATAATATTAATTATTACAGATCTATGTAATCTGAAATAACGTATTAATAGATAATAATGATAGCCAAGCCCTGCCCATAAATTCATAAAGTGATGGTTAATTCAGGGGATGAAAGTAGTACTGTTCTTCTCAGGAAGGAAATCTTAGAAATACTACAGTATAGTTTAAAAAAATCCACTCATTTGAGTCGAAGGTACAATATAGTGGTAAAGCAGAGGAGAGTTAAAGTTGTTTTCAGCCAGCAGATCTGTGTGTAAGGAAGTTCTTTGCAATACTAGTTGTTTTGTTACACAAGTATACACACTGCTAGACATTGAGGTGGCTACGTTCTCTTTTCATACTTGAAACTAGTAATTATTTACATGTTGATAGACAATATTAGCAGGGTAGTGGTTGGTCTAACGTAGAATGTGTGTTTTTAGAATTGTTGCACAGAAAGTTTACTGTTCACTACTTTGGGGTGATGTCTCCTATGTACGGATGTAGCTAGGAATTTGGGAGTGTGGGTTACAAAAAAAAAGTAATATACTAAATGAAAAAAATATAATTTTTATGTCAATTTCTGTAGGTCCATTATAAACAAACACCCCAATTTTATTTAACAAAAAGTCTTCGCCACATACCATCCCAAACATCAGCGTGGGAAACAACTTACAATGCGTTTCCCGGGAAATGTCAATTTATATACTCACCCCCTTGGCAGAAAAATATCTTGCAGACACCCAAACTGAAACCCTCCCTTTCTCGTAGCCATTACAAGCTCACTTTCATGCATATACTAACGCCGGTAAAGATAATCTCTATTACTGTGTGCACAACAGGATTTTTCATTCCTTGCCTCTACCTCACACCCAACCACTGAAAATGACCAATAATGCGTGTCTTGTGTGTTATTTTTCGAGTTTTTGGGAGGTTTTACTAGTTTGTTCCAATTTTCCTGGTAAAGGGAAGAAACTTCTTGTGTTGCAATCTCCTCCAGACTGTAGTGTTTCTGGCACCGACACTGTGGTCAATTCATCGGCTTCGTGGAATTTATCCATGATGCATGTGACTGACACATGTTTACCTTTGTCTGCTTCAAAGGTGATACAAGGAAGTCTGCTAAGAGTATCGAGCTGTGGCGGTGTGTGTGTGTGAGTGACTGCAAGCAAAGTGAAAGCAAGACAAAAAAAGAAGGGGGACGCGTTATCAGCACTACACATCAGCCAGGCAAGCATTTGGAAACTAAACACGACTGGGCAATGGGTAAGAACGGTGTGACTTAGTTTGGACTCGTTGACGGTGCCGTTTTTGCATGAACTCGACTCTCGCCATACACACACAATATCTGGGCACGCCACCATTAAAAGGGCACCAGTACCAAACATACCCCCGGGCCTCCACCATAACACAATAGATTAGGGTAGGTTAGGAAAAAAAATCATAGTTCAGCACAAAGGCTTGTCTTCAAACTTCACTCCATTTTTTTATTCATTATTTTAGTTTTGCCAAGGATAGTAAACCAGCCTCATGGCCTCCGAAAAAAAACGTGCCGGCGGCACTAATTTAAGTTTTTTTTCTTTCTTTTTTTTTTCTGACAAGAGTCTTATAAAACTTTTTAGGCTTATTTTTCCACGCAATGCTACGAACATCTAGATTACATGATCACGAGCAAGCATCCGTGCTTGGCTTTTTATTTTTTTGTGACATGGATTGGTTGTATCGATCATTCGTAGGTGTGATTTTAATCGGAAGACGTCTGTCTATTGATTTAAATTTAAACTTCAGTTATAACTGACCATTTTTTGTGTGAAACGATACGAATGTCAGACTATGTATTCGCAAGAAGACACTCTGTGCTCGATGTTCTCTTTTTTCTCTCTTTTTTCTCTCCAGGACAAGAGTCGGTCATATTTACCGTTCAGGGGTATCCTTTTAATCGAAAGTTGTCAGTCTTGTGATATAAATTCATATTTTAATGTTAACTTGTCCTACTTTCCCCTAAAACACTACAAAAATCGGGACCTTATTGGATATACTTTGCATAAAAAAGTGGGGGTCTAAATTGGCCTCAATCGATTTTTGGAAGGTAGTGATTTTACGAATGTCATAATGGAACCGTTAGTCTTCGTAAAATGGTGGGTCTAGTGTAGCTCTTCCCCCTTCCACCTTCACTCATCACAGGAGAACATTTCTTGCCATATACGGTGGAATTTATGGCCTTTAGATAAAATTAGTGTGGGTCGGCAATTTCAGAGTGAGGGTTTTACCGACCCATGCGGCCCCACGTGGCTACATCCCTGCCTATGGTAAGCTAAGAACTCATTGTAACAACTTGTTCCATGTGTTCACGGTTGGAGCCAGCATACAACAGCAAGCTGAGTGTTGGGCTTACAGGTCTGATTGGACTGGCCATCTCGTATGCACTGTCGATGACGAGCATTTTGAACGGCTTGGTGAACGCCTTTACGGAGACGGAGAAGGAGATGATAGCAGTTGAGAGGGTGTCTCAGTACATAGAGGAAGTGGTCCCAGAGCAGTCTGAGGAGCTGGCCTTGCCACCCTATGGTTGGCCTAGCCAGGGTGTCATTACATTCCATGATGTCTACCTTAAGTACAGGTCAGTCGATCACGTAGCATGTAGTGCTTTTGCTAAAGGGGTACCCTGTGGTTGTGTCCTTTCCTCTGTTTTGTGTGCGCATGAAGATGAGTGTGTGGATGTATGTATGCACATGTATGTGTGTGCACATGGGTAGGGGGGTGTGTGCATGCATGCATGTGGTGTGTGTGCGCACGCTCGTGTGTGTACATATAGAATTATAAAGTTACACACACACTCACTTGCACTCACACTATCACTTTTGCTCACCTTCTCACACACACTCACACTCTCAAATAGTTCTCTCAGTTACTAATTCAAACACTCACTCATACTCTCACTAACTCTACTTGATCATTCTTTCTAACTCACATTCATACTCACTGTCTCACTCACACGCTCGCTCATTTATTCTAGTTCACTTTTGCTCTCTCTCACTCAGTGTCACTCTCACTGTCTCACATGGGCAAGAAAATGAATAAAATGTAATACTGTAGTACTTTATATTTTTACTACATACGTAATCTCTCTGTTTAAAGTGATCCATTCAATACACTAAACTTTAAACTTAGAAAAAAAAATGCCTTATAACTGGCACACTACTGATGATTTGACAGGGAATTATAATTTAATGCTAGGCACAACAGATGGTAGATGATGAATGTCTTATAAGAGTCAGCCACGTTGAGTTTAGGTGGTGATGCCTGGTTATTATAAGCATCACCGACAGCATATGTGTTTATGCGTATATTTTAATCAGTAAAACTTGTATTTTTCTCTTCTTTTTGTGGCAAAGTTACATTTACATGATGACATACATTGAAAATTGCTTACCAACTTTGTTCACAGAGAGCACCTTGTTCCTTCGCTTAGAGGTGTGAGTTTCGAAACCCGCCCTGCAGAGAAGATTGGTGTTGTTGGTCGCACTGGAGCAGGCAAAAGCTCTTTGTTAGTTGCCTTGTTTCGCTTGAGTGAGATAGATAGTGGCGAGATCTTCATTGACACTGTTAATATTGCCCACCTCAGCCTTACAGCTCTGAGGTATGTTGGAATGATTATCTAGTACTGTGCTACTTGAAAATCATTTGGTATTGCAAGGGTATATGTATAGGTACTGTCAACTCAAATTATCAAAATCAAAGTAAGACTATGTAATTTTGCTGGCTAAGTCAGCTTCCTTACATTGCAAATAAAGGCTCACTATGGTTCAGTAGCTTGTACATTGACACAGTAAAATCTAATTACACTTTATTTCAATGCTGATAAATTATAAATTCTATATACTGTAATTTAAAGGTGGTTATCATTATTTTAGTATTAACAACAAACTGCTGTGCATTTTACAATCTAATACAGTACAGTAAGTCCCCGATTTATGTCGAACCGATTTACGTCATTTCGGATTAACGTCGCTAATGTTCTAATTCCTAAGTTCTCAATTTAAGTAGTCGCCGATTCAGATTAATGTCGTTCAAGATTCCAGTGCTTTTTATTTTTGTTAAAACACTGTACATAAATCGTCATATGTAAGGCAGTTTTGCGTTTTATTTGTGCTACGTTGCGTAAGGTACACGTGCGTCACCTTATATTATCATACGCTGCGACAGATTCTTCCTGCCCTCCATGCGTGATGCAATACTACTCGCCTGCCCACATCGCTAGCGCGACAAAGCCTTACATCCTTCTCGAGATGGCGCAGCAGGTTCCTGTTCCCCTCTCCAAATAGCCCTTGGCCCTGCTTCATATGCGGTGATGACATTGTGTTGGGCAGAGTTAGGACTGGATTATGATGCCTTCATGTTCACTTTACTTTAACTTTCACGTAAGCAGGAAACACCTTGACAAGCGCATTTAAACGGGCCCTATCACAATCGCCCCACTTTATACTTACGTTCACATTCGTGTAACGAAAAACTTGTCGATGTCAAACTTTTAAGTTAAAGTGATACGTGAAGTTATACCATGTGATCGCCTGGGCCAATCACATTTTGGTGGAATAATTAGGGGTGGGCGAATATGAAAATTTCATTTCGAAGCAAATTTGAAGCGAATATGTTGAAATATTCACGAATTCGAATCGAATATCGAATCGAATATCAAGTAAATTGAATTTTTAAACAAATATACAATGCAAAATAATTTACAGCGTTAGGAACTTACCTTGAAGGCTAATTCTAAGTTGCGTAAAAAATGAGTTTTGTAGTGATTTGCAAAAAATGTTTCGACTGGAATTATTTATGTAATTGCTCAGGATGTTATTTCAGATGATTCTGTAGGGTTGTAGTGGTACCTAAAGGAATCACAAAATCCCAAAAAAATTTGTTTGGTTTTATAAAACTTAACTGACCCTAAAATCGTATTTTTAATTAATAATGAAGTACCTGTTGGAATTTTGAATATTTTCTTGCATGTTTTGTATGTTGCTTCATTACCGCTGACACTTTTAGTAAAAAATAACCAAATACTGCTCCTGGATTTTTTGGCAGATGGCCTAGTATTCAGACCTGAAGTGCTTGACTCCGTTATTTGATTTTAGGAAA
This sequence comes from Medauroidea extradentata, assembly GCA_003012365.1. NCBI lineage: Eukaryota > Metazoa > Arthropoda > Insecta > Phasmatodea > Phasmatidae > Medauroidea > Medauroidea extradentata. The sequence continues at coordinate 6,734 of PNEQ01080180.1, forward strand.
TTGCCAAAATAGTTTTCCAGGTTGTCTACTTCTACGTAGTGACGTTCGTTACTTTGTATGCACGAGGCGCTTATGGAAACCTACTAGGAATATTCCTGCTGGGTAGCATAGGTCATGTGACTGGATCTACTCACTGCAGAAGCGGTAATTTCAGTCGCCAATCTTGCTGACCCGTGTTATTACACCAGGTAAAAACAGTGCTAAATGTCCTTTTGTGCTGGTATAATATACGTATGTAGCATTAAAATTGCGTACTAGTAATAATAATTTATTCCATACCTGAATTACGTACTCTGGCAATATTGTTACTTGATAAACTGCTCCAGACTTCTTTTTCAATAAAAATAATACGATCCGACATCGTATTTTCCATGAACATGCATTCAAACCGCCTTACAATATATTTTCTGTTATTTAAACATGCGGGAGTGTTTGTTTACATTTTACGCGCGCTTTCCTTTGTATCGTCCGCTTGCTGCTGCCTACACTGCTCCCCAGCAGGGTAGATCTACGTGGATCCGGCGACGGAATAGAGTTGAAATATTTGAGATCTTGAGGGCCGGTTTAAATTTATCGCGTAACGTTTCCGACCGATTTACTCTCTATCGAGTGGATCCATAGTAGTTTCCATAAGTGCCTACTGATTTCGCCTGAATATCGCATCTCTGAATGTGGTCGAAATATGGCCGCCCATGATCATTACGTGATCGACACACAACTTCACTTGCGAAAATATTAGTGGGCCAGCAGCAATACATTTGTTTTTAACTGATCCGCCTCTCGTGTTGCGTGAATTTAAATTATTACTTTGAAGTGCATAAATAATAATGCACTGCACCGGTCCGTTTCCTTTATGCATGTGCTATGACACGGTGGCCGTTGGCTCTATGGCTTGCCACTGAGGCCACTTGAAATGGCGCACTTGACGTAAACATGTAAACCATAGACACGGCCTAGGCTATTTGTTTCCTTTCTAATTTCATCGATATGGCTTGCATCGCATTGAGTGCAATTTCACGACCATTTAATTAAAAAATATTCTGCTGCGTAATCTGCAATAATCACTGTAAGTTGTATTTAGGCACAAATTGATATAGCAGATGTTGTTGCTACAAAAATTAGCAGCCTTTAACTAAAGTTTCGAAGATAAAACATCTCGGGCTCTAAATAAAAAGGATTTAAAGATGTGGTTTTCCTATTGTTTGAATGAAATTAGTTGACGTTTTAGTTTCGGCCGATTTGACTGCTTAATATGTACGCTATTAAGGTTATGTTTTCATGGTCCACTAGCCAATGTGTGTGGTTAGTATCAAATAAAATCTTTGAACGTTCATAATAACGTAAATGCGACACCATTTTCAAGTTTTGGCCAAATAACAACAATTGTTAAGATGACTTATAACCATCAGAAAATTGTAGTAATTTTTTCGAAGTTCGAAGTAAAAATTTTATTTCGAATATGATATCGAATAATGAAAATATTCTATTCGGCTTCGAAATTTCGAAGCTTCGCCCACCCCTAGTGGAATTAATGTCTTTCTATTGTGTCATGTTATCTTTGACTATTAATTTCAAGGCTCTCTCACCATATTTTTCATTGCCTGCATGCAGCTTACGTGAAGGATCGTAATATGGCACCTCAATTGATTACGTATTACGTACACATGAACATGATAAAGATGTAAGAGATACATGAACGTGAAGTCCTCGTAATCCCGGCCTTGTAAACAAAATTGCTTAGAAATCTTCAAAGTTCGTTATTTAAAAAATAAGAACAGAACACCTATCTCGTTAGCCACAAAAATGGAAGTTTGGCGACATTTTGATTCAGGAGAGAGAGCATTTGACATTAGTAAAGCGTTAGCACTACTGTCTGCCACAGTTAGTACAATTCGAGCAAACACTGACAAAATAAGCTTGCTTAACATGTCATCTGTCAGTGCTACAAAGACTAGTTATTCACGTTATAATGCAACGGAGAAGATGGTTGACATGTGGATCGAAACACAGAGCCAGCACATTGTCCTGTAAATTTAGCACTGATCCAAAACAAAGCCTTATTTTTTTACAGTGAGGTAATAAAATATGTTGAAGGCACTTCGACCACAAAGGATGAAGTATTTACTGCCAGCCGCGGATGGTTTCAGCGATTTAAGGCCTGGTATAGTTTCCACAACATAAAAATGACAGGCGAGCCAGCAAGTTCCGACACCAGTGCTGCAAAGGAATTTATTCAGAAACTTGAGAAGATTATTGAAGAAGGTGGCTAAACGGCCAAGCAAGTTTTCAGTGCAGATGAAACCGGACTATTCTGGAAAGAAATGCCGGAGAGAACCTATATCGCCAAAGAAGAAAGAACTTCACCTGGTTTCAAAGCTGCAAAGGATCGTGTGATGGTCTTACTGGCGGCAAACGCAGCTGGCGACTGTAACGAAAGAAAAAAAAGTGATAATATTGCATGCCGGCACGACTGTGTGAGCGCGCGCTTTTGGCCAGCTGTAGGCCATGGGCGCTTGACTCATTTTGTATTGTTTCTATTTACGTCGCGGTTTTCAGAAACGTAACCCCGATGTAAACCGAGGACTTCTGTAGTTAGTTTGAAATTTGTAATTCTAAGCCGGTTTGTGAAAGAATGATATGTATGCAACTTTTCATTTTTTTTAATACCAATAATTTGTAGTGTAATATATGGTGAAGCATGACATTGTTCTATGAACTGTGAGCTTTGAATGACTACAAACGATCAACTGTTTTATTTTAATTTGTGTTATGTTAGCAGTGTGTGTAGGTAAAATTGTGTATATTGGCAAGATCACCACTGTGTAACTAAATTATGTAACATGTGAAAAAACAGTATTCTTGTGTGGAGTTAGTGACATTAAATTTGTGAAGTCGCGTTAAGCCTATTCCTGCTTCAGTCAGCATCTAAATGTTAGAAACTTGGAGTTTGTTTGACAAATTAGTCTGTAGTATATGCGGAGTTCAAGGATTAAGCAGTGCCATATGATTTTTATACTCTTGTTGTGTTCTAATGGTATAGTGGTACAATAGACAAAACAATGTGTATAGACTCCAATGCCAGATGACCATTGGGCAGAACATGTGTAAGGGAAGGAGGTCAGTCGAGCTGTTTCTTGGCAGTGAAGTACATCTCAGGTATGTTGCGTCGTGGCTCAGACACAATACGATCACACCTATGGCCTGAACATTGCAGAAACGAAAATCAGTTATAAGTTTAGGATAACCATTACATGGACAGACACAGGAAATTGTGTTTAATGATGCTGAGGCAACAAGTGATACAACAGGAGTTTCAGCAATCTCACTGAGAGAGAGTTTGATGTAATGCAAAGTGAACAGTAGTGTAAATATTCAATGCCTACTGGAAAAAAAAAACAGAACATAAGAATATAAGAAATGAATTGAAGTTGAATTTACATGCGTTGTTGCGAGGAGAAAAGTCCACAAATTTTTCACATTAAAGAGATTGTATAAGACATTGCGGGAAGGCAGTGTGTTTGATTGTAGCAACACATACTTGAGAAAATTATTAAAATGGCTAGGTTTTAGGTGCTAGAAGTGTCAGTCGAAGAGAAGAATTTGGTAGAGAAACCTGACATTACAGCATGGAGAAGATGATTCTTACAAGAAGTGCAGCAGTTTTGAGAAGCTGGTAGGACAGTGGTTTTTGTTTAAATAAACATACATGCCACACTGTGTAACTTCTTGTTGGCAGTCGAAACTGAATTTAGTGTTAGCTAGCCAACTGAAAAAGTCAAATTCTGGTAATTACAGTAGAACCCCTTTTTACACCTCTAGTTTTTTCACTATCCCCTACCATCATCATCATCGTCGTCATCATCTGATGCTGCTGCTTCCAGCCTGTTGCCAGGTCAGCCTGGTAAAAACCTCCGTCTTCCTCTGTCTTCCCACCACTCTTCGTCTTTTACTGTCTCCCAGTCTGCTCCTCTTCTTTTCACTCCCTCCTTCACCTGTTCCTCCCATCTCTTCCTCTGTCTTCCCTTAGGTCTTCTTCCACTATACTTCAGTTTCTTCGACAACTTTTCACTGCTCATTCTGTTTGCACACCTGTACCATCTCATTCATGCTCCCTCTACATTCTGATATATCCTGCATCTGAAATTTGTCTCGTACCACTTCTTTCCTCAGCTTGTATCTTCTGGTGACAATCTTCATACTCTTAGCAAATTTCGTGTCCATATGCCCATTGCTTCCATTTTTTTATCTCTGTCCAAAACTCATGTTTCTGCTCCATATGTATGACATGAAGTATAACCTGTACAATACTTGCTTGCACTTCAATGGTACTTCTCCCTCTTCCATAACTGATAACTCACACGTCTGTAGAAAACACCACCTTTCTTTCCTCTTTTTCTACTTGTACTACGTCTTTACTGTACATGATGCCAAGGTATTTAAAGCTGTCGACTTAGTTTACTTACACTTAATTAAATTTTACTTTTTTCCTTTGCTCTCTTCTTGACACAACTTCATTCCACATTTTCCCATTTCATCTTACCAAACATCCAGGTGAATCTGTATTATTCATCCTCATTTTTGCACCACACCATTAAGTCATCTGCAACCACCTTAGCCTTCTGCAAACACTAAACAAGTTAATTAAAATTTAGCTAATAGTAAATAAAATGACATTTGCAACCACCTTGACAAAAGTCATTTAGCTGTTACTTGTAAAACAAGTTGCAAGCGTAAAGATGTTCAGAATCATTACACCTCATTAAATCTCATCAGCATGTCATCATTAGGTGGCTCCCATTACATCCTGATTTGAACCAAATCAAATTAGTAGTACTGTACTGGGAAATATTAAGGGGATGTTGAACAAGGAAATAATACATTTGTTGTTGTAATTTTGTGACCATTATTATTTTATCATTAGTATTACTTGTGTTGTTACTAGTATAGTTATTATTTCACTGTATGTAGAATATTTGGATGGAGTATTCTTAGATTTTACTGCTGCCTGCACTAATTCTTAACAAGATACAATGGTTTGAAATATCTGTTAATATAGACAGTAGTTAACTCACTGGCACTATATTTATTATAAATTACTATTAATGACAACAGTTACATGAGCAGTGCAGTTTATGGTAGATGTAAATGTTGCACACACCTGTGTACAGTTTACATGAAGCAGAGCTATACAAACTGTCTGATAGTCTGAATCAATAAGACATTTCATAAACCTCTCTTTGTTGGGAACTCTCTTATATTGATATGGTTGTTATGTTGGCGGCAGGTTGCGACTTGCAATTATCCCACAGGAGCCATTCTTGTTCTCGGGTTCAGTGAGAGACAATGTGGACCCGCTGGGGGAGCACCAGGACACAGAGTTGTGGGAGGCCCTTTCCCGCTGCCACATGATGGCTGTAGTGAAACGACTAGGAGGGCTAGGGGCGTCAGTGGGTCCTGGAGGAACCAACCTGTCTGTGGGGCAGCGTCAGCTCCTGTGTCTGGTACGAGCTGTCCTGCACAATGCGAAGGTCAGTCATTAACAATTAATTGTATCGCTTTGCATTGTGTTTCAAAATTATGTACAGAAAGTAGAGGTGTGGGAATAGTTTTCAAACAAATATTAATTTTTTCAAATAATTTTTGGGTACTACTACTTTTTTTTGCAACTGATAGTGCATATAAACAGAAATAAAAATAAATAAAAATTAACTTTGCTTTATTGATTAAATAACTAAAATTTAGCCATTTTTTACTTGATAAACTTGAGAAGTCGTAAAACCAACGTGTCTTTTACTTTGTGCCCGTACAACTAGATACTGCTTTTTCTTCTCAGTCTTATTATTTTATATTTATCTCTATGAAGAAAATTAATTTGCTTTTATAAGAATGACAAATTTCTGTAACTACTGTTCTGAAGTATTTTGCCATGCTTGTGTTGGGTATATAGGACATCTTACTGCATGTTCCCTTCAGTTGTATGTACATACTGTCCATCTGCAACATACCTGTCCATATAAGTGATACTGTGTCACCTCGCCAATGCTTTTTTCCTTCTGTGGTGATTTAGTACAGGCTAATTTATTTAGACCAGGATGGGATTCTTGTATAGGGAGTAAAGTTGAATCCCTACCTTTGGTAACTGCTGTTGGCTTTGGTTCTCTCATGTCAACAATGCACACACATCACACATCTATTTTACAATAGTATATTTATGTGCAGTGAGCACATTTTACTGAAACCGTCTGATGCGCTCAGTATCATCCTTGAATCCTTAAAGATGAGCCAGCCATGGCCTCTGCTTCCCTCCCTTCTCACCATTGCTCGCCCTGCTTCACAGGGTATGTAAGGCTACGCATGCATTTGGGCTGCATTTGGTGCAAAGTTTATCTTGGACAACTTGTGTTGGCAGACCTGTCAACTGAGCTCTTAGGACCTACTTAGTTCAGCAAGTCTCCCATCCCGAGACACCTCGTGGAGTTGTGTGCAGAGGGCGGTACTTCCAGTCCACCGTACGTGTGGGGTTTAATCCAAGGTCACACCACAGATAGTACAGGCCACCTCCGTCCTGGAGTTGCAGATACGATAAGCTTAGTTTGTGGGTGATTTTGGTTGGACATAGGCAGGGAACGGGAGTATTTCATGGACTAAAACACGTCTCTACTAGATTCTGTATTGGCCTCTCTTCACCATGTTCCCTTCACCTACCTTAATCGTTGCCTACCCACCTCTCCATTTACCCTCATTTAGTTTAACTACTCCGTGTGTGCGTGGCATGCCATGGTTTTCTTCTATAAAAGCGCAGTCCAACCTCCAGGCACCCATATTGGGACATGACTCTACTGGGCCTACAGTACCCCCTGGCAATTGCAGCATAGTTGTGGCCTGACAGTGATGTTAGTAACTCATTGTAAAGTTAGTTACTATATTGGTAGTTTTGTTTAAAGCATGCTTGTTAAAATCATGAGTTTGTATAAAAAAAATCTTTTGTATGTTGCATATTTTAGATAGCAATTCAAGTACAAAAATATATTGGTTGTAGGATGGTAGTTTATTTGTGCTTGTAAACTGACATTGTAATCTTAATTATTGCATGTTCTTGTGTGCCATAGCATACCAGAAAACAGATAAATGTATAACTGTTTTCTACTGAAGTTGTAAGGTTCTTTTCTACGGTTTTTAGAATTTTTAGAAGTACAGTATTTTGCACTTACCCTTGAAATGTTGGTCGGAAGAGAATGGTAACTTTATTTTGAGGTTATCATTACAAAGTAGTATAGTTTGATATTGACACAAAGCCTGGTAATAAATAAGTAATTGTGTGTATTTTTTTTGCATCTTTGCAAGTCTTATTCTGCTATTATTAGGTATCAGTTATCTTAAATTAAGTTAACTTTGAATTTGATGACTTTGTTTATTACTCAACATATAAAATGCTGTACTTTATACTTAGTATAGATTTGTAGTAAATAATGATTTGGTGGGAAGAGGCCACTAGGCTTACTAATTACATAATAATATTACAATATGGTGCACAAGTACTTACAGAGTAGTACTCGTTGATATAACACACACAAGAAAGGACGAACACATTTTCCGCAGAAGTGCGGAGGCTTGCGACGTTTCGCCGGCAGTGTGCCTCCACTCGCCACCTGAAGAAGCTGGCCCAGCCGGCGAAACGTCGCAAGCCTCTGCGCTTCCGCGGAAAATGTGTTCGTCCTTTCTTGTGTGTGTTCTATCAACAAGTACTACTCTGTAAGTACTTGTGCACCGTATTGTAATATTATTATGTAAATAGTATGGACTTTGGTTCTCCTAAAGTTATGTGTGTAGTTACTGCAGTCTAAGATCAGTGGTGACAGATGTGTGCGCACAATCCTGGGGGTGGTTTGAGGACAAGGTCTTCCCAGTTTATCCTCCGGTCACCACCAGGGGGTGTTGCACAGTAATCTGTGAGACCTGTAGGAAGTTCTCATAGTAATGTGCATACAAATACATTTTTTCACTTAAACTGTTAGGCCAAAAGTATACCTGTATAGTAATTTATTTTATAAAAAAATAAATTTTGATGGTTTAGTTCTTTTGTATCTCCTTGGAATTAATTTGTAATTGTCTCTTTGTCACAGATTGTGTGCATTGACGAAGCAACAGCTAGCGTGGACCAGGAGACAGACAGACATATCCAGCGCACTTTGCGCACATCATTTCGACAAAGCACTGTGATAACTATTGCTCACAGAGTGCAGACTATACTGGACTCTGACAGGTGAGAGTGGCCTCCCAGCCATGAACCCACTGGCAAGATTTCTCAGTTTCGAACAGTCAATAAGTTTACATGTGGGTGCATACAGGAATCCTTCTTCCAAATAAATTGGCATGTCATTTAAAGATAGGTAAAGTGAGTACTTTGCCCGTACATATTTAGCTTTACTGTGAGCCAAATTTTTTGTCACTAGTTAGTATAAACTTTGCTGTGTGACTGATAGACACAGTGTGTACACTTCATCCCTCTCAAGACTCAACGTCTCAGGCCAAATTAAAGTGTATTTATTTTGTGTTAACTGGTTAGGAGGCCCTTAATATGTGCTCATTTTACTGTGAGTTGTCTATCTATGCAATAGTAAACATAATGATTATTTTGCATGAAGTGTGGTGGATACCACAATAGTGAACTTCATATTTTACACTTGTCAAGAGACTAAAAAATAACTGCAAATGTTTGGAGGTGTAAGAGGAGGGCCACAGAAAATACTGTAGGTGAAAAAATCCTGGTTAAAATATAATCAGAGGTTGTATAAAAAGGTTTTTAACAATTTTTGCCATTTTGTCAGTACAACTTTCGACTTTTTACTCATTTATACTATGTCCTAGGCAACAACAACAGGTTGTCTCTTGCATAGACCACTGGCTGCACTTGGACCCTGTTACTGTCTCAGTCACTTGAAGAACTCACAAGGATATTCCGTACAAGTGGTTGCATTATACAGTACATGAACATTATTGTTAATTATTGCGCAACGAAAATGCATCATGGAAAAATAGATTTCACAAATATCACAAAATGCTAAATTGAAATAGTTTCAGACTCTGGAAAGAAATAACTCTGGAGCATGTGAAACAATGCATTTCATGCTCCTGTATCTTTTTTGTGCAAGGATATCTTTTTCTCTAGTCCTTAGTACAAACATGCATATTAACACAGTCACTACTAGTGACTTTTATGAGTATCAGACAAGACAACATGCAGGCATTACCACCTGAAACTACTGTGGCTGGCCTGATTTATGGGAACGGGGTGGGGGCCCTTCCTAAGTCAAGCCTATATTAATTTATTGGTGGAAACATTGTGTGTGATAATTATGAATGAAAATAACTATTTACAGACATCTGCCGTAAAACTGTGAAGTTATTTAGAGTATGGTAACTCGTAAAAATAAATTCGGCAAAAAATTTTTTTCTCATGCTCAAACTTTGTTTTATGTAAACAAGGATCATTCTTTTCTTTCTCAAGAAGAGTTGTGCGCTGAGTTGGTTGGAAAATGTATTTCCTATCTGTTCTCTTGTGTGATGTCTCTTTTGGTCCTTTCTCACCAGGTGGTTAAGTCGTAGAGAGATTGGTCAGCGTGTGCTCACCCTGCCGTAAATTACAGCACATAGCCGGGGTGCTGATAGTTTCAAGTTCAACGTTATGAAATGTTTTTACGTTATGTTCTCGGGTTGAATACTAACCAGAAAGCATATCAGTATGTGTGAAGGAAGTAAAATAACTTGTGTACATATTTGAGTAAACTACCGAAACTTATAGAAACCGAAGACAACAGTGCTAATACTATGATACAGGTTCGTTTTTATCAGGTTCTAAATGCTGTGAAAGCAGTTTGTCATTCAAGTAAAAAAATTCTAAAATTTAATTTGTATGAAATAGTGTTAGTTTTGTACATGTTACTAGTGACTACATTATCCTCTTTTAGAGTTAATGGATGCTAGCAATTTTTTTTTTTTTTGTGTTTGAGGCGCGGAAACGGGGAGGTGATAAGTCGAATATAACACGTTTGTCAAACACCTCATCGCTTCTAGGCGCGAACAACTAAACTAGCATGTAGTTTTTTTTTTTTTTTTTTTCAATGGGACTTCAAGCGATGACCTTGTTATTCTATTTGTGGAAGTATGAGGTAAAGTCCAATGTAGGTTTTCATGATTTTGTTTTACGAATACAGTTGATATTTTATCAGCTACAGTAACAAGAAAAAGTCATTTTTAAAATCAATAGGGACACAGTTTGAAGTGTGCCTTCATAGATAAACATATTGAAAACATTTTTAATAGTTATACAAGAAAAATACATACTTACCATACCATGGTACAGCATGGCTCACGTGCCAGGCTCACTAACTCTTAAGGGGAGTGTTAGATGCTAAAATTATATTTATCAATTTTCTGCAGTAACTTGTTTTAAAATATTTTTAGTAAATGTGGCTATTTTGAGGCATAGAAGACATTTGTGCTGAATTCTGTAGATCATATGTTCTTCTTATTTTAGACTTGTAATCATTCTTGAAAGTTAACCTACAAATCCCTTGCAGTGATTCTACGTGACAAATTAATGAAAGATTCCATTATTATTTCTGTCAAGCAGTCTTGTGGAAGAGAATATTTTGATAATATAACTTGAATAAATGTTACGGCTCAAAAACAGAAAAATACAAGTAATTATCTAACACTCCTCCTTAAGGAGAATATTTTGGCTTGCGAGATATTCCCATAAATACAGGTAAAAGTCAAAATTTGCGTGTTATGTACTAGAACATAACCTGGCAAAAACCTAATTAATTATTGTAGTGAAAGAATTAACACTTAAATTAAATAAATGTTACTGGCTGTAGGCTTACAGTTATTAAAACACAATATATTGTAATTTTATATTTAAAATTTTGAAAATAAAACATTTTCCCTAGATTTTCAGAAATAATTTTAAAATTACATTAATAATTTTTTTTGTGTTTACATAAATTCGAATGACTAGCCAGTAGCTTGTGACATCTAATTTCAGTTTAAATTATTTTGGTTTCGTGTTATTTTTGTTGGTTGTATGTTCCTATAACATGAAACTTTTGAGTGAGTGGAGAGATTTTGGCCACCACTTATAAGCTAGGTCTTAAGAGTTAGTTTTCTGCCCCTCAGAAATAGCATGTGCAGCACCTCAGATACTTTGTAATTACTAAGTAGAGAAGCATGATACACGATTGCAATTTTTTTGTGCACGGTAATAGACATCAATGGAGATTTGTGTAGCTTTAAGACAACAAAACTCATTAAAACCTCTTTATTATGCTTCATTAAAATCATGCAAGTTTGGTGCTTGTTTCAGAAACAAGTTTTAATTAAAAACGGAAACTGCTTCTACACAAATATAGATCGTACTTTTAAGAAAATATTCATTAAATAAAAGTATTATGTCGCGCCGATGAATTTTAAAAGGCAGCGTAAATTCGGAAGCTCTGCGCGGCGAAAATGCTGCCTTCGAATCCTAAAATCCACGCTCCACGGCCGGCAAGTTTAAGCGAGCCCCGCCTCTCGCTTCTGGAGAAAAGAAGAGGGGGAACTCGAGGACTGTGCAAACCCTCCCTCCTTGGAGCCTCAGGAATGCACCCTGACCACAGGGGGTTGAGGGAGGGGAGCTAGCACCGCTACACGCTACACGGCCAGCCCGAAGTGAAGAGAAGAATCAGGCTAGCTGTTTGACATCCCTAAATAAGTTTCGCCCAGAACTAGGAGGCTTGTGTTCATATGGCAAATGTTCAGGAAATTTGTTTGTTTGGCTTACATTCTGTTGAACGATGTAATTTCTTAAATCGATTTATGCAGTTAGTGATTTACTAAATTTTTATTTCGTATTTACGGCACACAGCACAGTAAAAGGTGTGGATGCTTTATCTTACACTGAGTATTTTGCACATTATATAAAATAAAAAACAATTACACAGATACTCACTACATATTTAACAATCAAATTAATACATAATTAAGGAAAAATAAATTAATTTGAATAAATACACACATGC
>PNEQ01080181.1:0-18785 GCA_003012365.1 Medauroidea extradentata
AGCCAGAGAGTGTTTGTTGTATCACAGTAGTAGTGGTACGCCAGCCTTACTAACTGGCACATGTGTGTGTTGCTTGCAGGTGGTGGAGGATTGGAAGTATGTCTCCATGGTGCACAGATATAAAGCCAGAGAGTGTTTGTTGTATCACAGTAGTAGTGGTACACCAGCCTTACTAACTGGCACATGTGTGTGTTGCTTGCAGGTGGTGGAGGATTGGAAGTATGTCTCCATGGTGCACAGATATAAAACCAGAGAGTGTGTGTTGTATCACAGTAGTAGTGGTACGCCAGGCTTGCTAACTGGCACATGTGTGTGTTTCTTACAGGTGGTGGAGGATTGGAAGTATGTCTCCATGGTGCACAGATATAAAACCAGAGAGTGTGTGTTGTATCACAGTAGTAGTGGTACACCAGCCTTGCTAACTGGCACATGTATGTGTTTCTTACAGGTGGTGGAGGATTGGAAGTATGTCTCCATGGTGCACAGATATAAAGCCAGAGAGTGTTTGTTGTATCACAGTAGTAGTGGTACGCCAGGCTTGCTAACTGGCACATGTATGTGTTTCTTACAGGTGGTGGAGGATTGGAAGTATGTCTCCATGGTGCTGGACAGGTTCTTTTTGTGGGTGTTCACAATGGCATGTATCGTGGGAACCTGCGGCATCATTTTCCAGGCCCCTTCGCTTTACGACCAAAGGATTCCCATAGACCAGCAGCTCTCTGAGATACCTTTGCGTCGCAACAACTTTCAGCTACCCTTATTTCCTCCAGAGATCATCAAAAAGGATTAGACATAACTTCGTTAAGTTTTTAGCAATTAGTAACAAACAAAATTTATTTCAGTTATAAACTTCGTAAAATTTAGTTACTTCATTGTGCTACAGGATTGCTCTGTGACAAATGTCTTCACTTATACAGGAACTTTCTGAAACATTTGACTAAAATTTACCATTCGTTTGCTGACATAAAAAGATAAATTTTATACAGATCACCTATGGTCCATCTCAAATAATAGGGGTTGTAAAAGCCCCTTATGTTAAAGTCAGAGAAGCATATTTTTTGGTGTTTTTAAAGTACCTGGTTGGAGGAGTAAAATTTTGTGTACAAATTAACTAAACCACGATCTAGAACACAATGAAGGTGTGTGTACCATATGCACCATCTTCATTAAAAAAAAAATAAATAAATAAAAACATTCGCATAATTTTGTTGTAGAAAAATGTTGATGGCCTAAAAAATGTGATGTTTTTGCTATAATGTAAAGCAGTGTATCGTAATTAGTCAATAAAATACTCTTGTTGCAACTCTCTAGTAGGCCTCGCCATTTGTGTGTAAAATGCACCCAAGATTTAAGTTGTGGCAATAGCCTGGTGGATAGGCAAACTTGCTACAGTAACACGGAGTTACATGCAAAATATTTTTTGGTGTGTGCAAAGTAGTGGCAAATAGTTGTACATAATTAGGAAAGATGCTATAATGAACTTAAGTCGTGTTTGGTGCCACTTACTGCCACAAGGGAACAGAAACAAAAAAAAAAAAATGAAATAACATTTCTGTGTAACTCCCTTACTTTGTCCGTGTTTGGGTAGTGAAAAAAATACGAAAATTCTTATGGAAAGCATGATCGTGAATTGTTTACTTGGATGTTACATTCAACAGGTGTTCAAAGCAATATTCCTCTGCTCACTGCACCCACCTTTCTTACCTAGTCTCTGGCCTTCCTTGATGCCATCACACCAACTTGTTATTCATGGACATGGAATCGTACACTAATTCGTAGTTGACGGACATGGTGTGGGAGTATTTACCAATTAGAGGATACGGAAGAAAGGTTGCATGTTTACACAGCCCACCATATACTGCAGGACATCAGCCTAACAGTCACACGTTCGAAAAAGTCACCCAGCGATTACAAGAAACAGACACTTTATTTAGGCGAGTTGTACCGAATCAACAGAGGAGTGTTCGAACCCTACATTTTAAAGAGGCAGTCTTGGAAACTATAGAGCAGAAACTTTCTACCAGCAGTCATGCTATCGCAAGTGGAATGGGTGCATAGAATTCAACGGTACAGAGTGCAATATACGAACAACTGTTTTGACTGTACAATATGAGAAACATGCGAACATTGCATCCAACTAATGACGCTTTTGTCGAGATTGTCAGTGGTTAATGCATCAGTGTGAAATGTTTCCAGATCTGCCTGATGTTCTCATCACATATGAATCTACATTTGCACAGGAAGGTTACTTTAATAGTATAAATAGCCAGGCATAAGAAGATAGCAACCCACATGCAACTATTATACAAGGCTATTAATGCCGACATTTAATCAAAATTTGAGCTGAAATACTTGGCAACAATGTTTTTGGGCCATTCTTGCTAACGACCCCTTTGACAGGGTTTGAATCAACTACCTACTATATTTTACAACTACGTTGAAATATAAATATTTTAACGAAATGTAGTCATGAAATTTTCTGTCAAATGAAATTGGCTGGTTAAGGCCCTTTCACATGATCAAATATTTATTGAATTCAAGTTATTGAATAACTCAACAATTCAAGAAATTTGATTCAATAAACATTGAAGGGATAACTAAAATTTTATCACACAATTTGTAAACAAAGATACACACAATAAATAATCTAGCTATTTTACAAATATCTACTAATTGCCATTACACAAAAATATTTGGTTAAACTAATACAAAATTTCTCATTATTTTCGTATGTATTATTTAAATAAATTAGGTATGTGTTTACTTTTAAAATGGTTTACCTCGCGAATCCTAGAGAGTTCCAACAAGAGTACTTGATTAACAAATTACGACACACTGCTTTACATTTTTACATAGAACAACACTTTTTTTGACACCATTAACTGTTTTTTTTGCAACAATATGCACAATTGTTTTTTTTTTTTTTTTAATGCAGGGGATGCGTATGGTACACATACTTTTATTTATACCAGATCGTAGCTCAGTTATTTTGTACATCAAATTGTATTCATTAAACACAAGTGTTTCTTTGTATAATATCCCACATAATATGCTTTTCTAACTTCGAGTTCAAGAGTTTTTACAGCCCTTAATATTTGAGATGGACCATGAGTGTCATACATAACATTTCTTATTTTAATGTGAGCAATCCGCAAATAAATGTTGGTCCCATGTTTCAGAAACATCCTGTATATCAAGGAGGATGCTAGATAGGCTGACAGAAAACACAACCATACAGCTACAGTGTCTATTGTCTTCTCACCATCTCAAGGTCGCTGTGAGGGAAGCTGCACTGCTGATGTTCGTTGTGTTACTACTTTCTGCTCAGGAGAACTGCAATGTTAGGAACGCTGGCACACACAGATATTGAACTGTGCAGCTCACTGGTGCACTATGCGTACACTTGGGATTCAAGACAAAGGGCACTGCCCCAGTTTCCCAGCTCGTTGAGACCAACTGAGCACAATTCCAACTGGTTTAAATTCAATCTAGGCTTTTTAAGTATGTATCTTAAGAGAATAATGGCCTGCACGAGATTGTTTTCGTTTTCTGTCGTAACACATTCTGAAGTTCTTACACAGACACCGTCATTCATACATTGACACAATATTTGCACTAAGAGCTGCTCCTCCATATGCAGCAACTGGAGAGTGAGTGCTCGATCATGGCATGTCACATGACCGGATGTCAAACACACAAACTTGCCTACTCTGTGTGTACTTAGTCACACAAAAGTTTGGCAATATACCTACACGTATGAAAGTGAACTACAGTCTGGTTAGTATAATGGCAGAGACTTACACTTGAAGCAACAATTCATTTCCTCCGAGTGATTTATTGTTTTAATTGGGTTCGGTTCAACATGTTTACCGTTCATGTAGTTGTTGTCTACGATAGTAGTGTTCTAAGGTGATGCCGCATTGAAGCCTCCACGTAAGTCAGGGATGTAATCTGCATGGTGTGGACACTGTTCTCGACTTTCAGAAGTCACAAGGATGATGTTTAATAGCGAACAAGCCGTTGTCTCGTACAACCCTGGCACGAATCTCGAATGTGACCTTGCAATACACCAAGAGTTCTCGCAAGAATTATGATATGGTTACGAGTAGTTACAACGCCATACAACAGCACTGTGGTGGTGGCAAAGGTGTATAACAACTAAGTGTACATATACTGACTGTTTGTAGGTGCCTCGCCTGATGTATTGTGCTTGTTGGCAACTTATTGAAGACCAGGATTCTGGGAAAGTGTATGTTACTTTTCAATGTAAGTAGCTGGTAATTTTCCATGAAATACATGTTTTCTAACCTACGAAATAACTCTTTTACTCCCCATAAGTGAAACAGAATCGCATGCCACTGATTTTAATGCATATATTATTAATTACATATTACAACTTAAATGCAATATGTTATTTACAGAATTCTTCTACAATTCCAATAAAAAATGTCAATACACTAAAGAAATACAATGCGATTCTAACATTTTCGGAGCTTCTAATAGTCTGCGCATAGCAATTAACCCACTCCTTTTATATATTAGCACATCCACTCTCTGCCATTGGCAATTTAAATTTTTCAAGTAAAATAAGTTACTTGTATTTGCAAATATTTGGGTAGTTTTCATATTATCTATTCCGCAGCAATGTTGCTTTGTTTGTCACATTTGAAACTCGCAAACACACACACCTGGCCTTAGTTGTCTGAACAATGCGACGTTAGAGGGAGAATAGAGGAGGGTCATGACCTCCCTAGACATTTGCATTTTTATTTTTGGTTTGTTCTTTTTTATTTTATTTGTTGTCAAATGAAATTTTTCGTGTGGTACTTTTACTTCATGGGTCGTGTATTGAGCGGTGTATATACTAGACTGTTAGTGGTATTATTTAAAGATTTTTTTTATTTAAACTAAAAAAGTTATCTTTTTCTGTGTGATTAATAATCAATGTATGTGTTCGGCTAATGTGATGTAATAATCGAAGTATGTGTCTGACTAATTTTATGTAATAATCAAGGTATGAGTCTGGCTACTGTCATGTTATAATAAGATATGTCCCACTATCACTATTTCAAAATTATAGCATTAGAGTTATTTCAACAGTTTCCACTCTTAAATAAACAATGAATGAACTGAACATTTCTAAATTAATATTTGCTCTGAAAACTGTTTACACAAATTGCATTCGTTGGATAAAACATCTAAAATGAATGCAAGTAACGGATATGTTTCAAGATCAAAATGTTGATTATATTGAAACATGGAGGTGAGCAATCTAAAAAATTAAGAATTTAGTCGGTAAAGCTTTCAGGACACTGTCTATGAGGTATTCTATAGGTAAAAAGTTTGGAGCCAATTTCTACAGTCCTGGTATAACATTCAAATATGCACATGTACAGCAACTCCTGATTTTCAGCAAGAATCGTGGAGACTAATGCAGCGGATAATCGAAAACATTAAATAATCCGAACTGAAGTAAAATATGTTTTTTGAACATGATATGTCCCACGTGTGAGTAAACCCACTGCACTGTAACTTGAATCTTGATACTTTCTTGAAGCCGTGCTTCTAACTTCGATGTGTTTTCAGACCAATCATGGATCCATCTGCCAAATCTCAACAATAATATTGCCATGTGAGAAATGCCATGTGACTGCCACACAGTAATGTTATTATAGATGGTATATCTCATATAGGCAAGTCACAAGGAAAAAACCTTATGTTGTAATTTCAATATTGTTGACTCAATAGTTAAGAATAAAAAAAACTTTTACTCCATGATTAAACAACTCAAACAATAAAAAATAAATAACAAAATAATTCCAACCAAATTTTAAAAAGAAATTATTTAAAAATAGTGCCACACTTATGTACCAACACACAGCATATACCAAAGGTGAAGAAACACTGTTCCCCCGCACAAATCATTAACATAAGCCTCCTGTTAAGTTGACGACTGGGAGTGATTTTGGGACACTTTTACACTGCTTTTATTTTCCATAATTGTTAACAGTGAGGGACAAGTATGTAATTAAATATAAGTTGGCTATTTATTACCCAGAATGTACAGCAAGAAAATTTCCTTACTCTGAGGTATTACATGTGCAAAACATAATTCTTTGTCATCCCATGTGTCCAAAGCACTTACAGTATTGTTAAATGTTTCTAAAGTGTTATGAGTGTTAAAATTTAAAAAAATATCCATTTCAAAACTTAATAAACAAGTAAATATTGCTAAAAATACAGGTAACGTGGGTGCTAGGGGGCGAACGTGTAGATGATGACGACACTGACTAGGTAGGTGAGTTTGATGGGATATGGGTGACACAGTTAAGGGAGTGGACCGGCTAGCATGGAGAGCTGAGATGAAATAGATAGTGGGAAAAGGGCACGCTGCAGAACCTGCGGAATAAACCACCTTTGATGATGATCCAAGGGTCGACAGGCCGACGCCCCCGGGGTAGGCTACATACCAGTGGATTGTTACACCCTCAAACAACTGATCTTCAGGGACTTGTTAGGGCCAGTCCCCACACTACAACACACTCAAAGTTATGCTAAGTGTCACTAGGGATGGGGTGAGCCAAGAACACTACTCGCAAATGAATAATGTGAATAGTTTTTGTAATTTACTCACCATGAACAAAATACTGGTACTCGCGGAAGGTCAATGCCAGCTAAACGGACCTGGAGCACAAACCTTTCCAGTAGGTGACACAGTAAAAACAGCACTGGACTGGCAGTGCACTTAATGTGTAACTTATGCCCCAGGACACGATGGCCGGCAGGGGATAAGGAGCCCCAGTTCAAAAACAACAAAATGGTTCTGGTAATTAAGTTATAATTATTGAAACTAAAGATTGATTGGTGCAACTGGTGTAGGACCCGGGGTAGACAAATACGTCTGTCTCCTCCACGCGTCTAATTCCGACTAACTGAAACATGGCGTCCCGCAACGCCAAGCCAGCCCTGCAATGGGGGAAGGGGTGACTTCGTGCGATGCAAAGTAGTTTCGATACAAACACATTAAATATAACGAAATTACATTAGACACAATACAAAACAGACACGGAAAAAAATCGCAAAACATATTAAAACATTACTGGTAATTTTTGAAATGTCTTATCTTGGAGTATTGTTCCTGTTGCATCATGTTCAAGCAGAAGGATACAACACACATAGCATAGCTGATGCAACTGAATAATGACGATTGAAAATGAAAGACAAATATTAATATACATTTTGAAAAACATTGAAACAATAATTAGACGCTTGAAAAACTTAGTAATGAAAGAATATATTTAAAGAAACATATTTTAAAAGTCAATATTTATCAATTAAAACATGCCATACTAAACGAGTACAGTGCGGCAGACGGACTAGTGGGAGGGTGTGCTAGGCACATGTTACAGATAAAAAGAAAGGTACTGAAAATATTTTTCTGCCTACCCACATATAGGCCTATTACAGGAAACAAAAATTCTTAACTTGTGCTACAAAAAGTTGGAGTTTTCGCCTTTTGTTTGTGTGGATTGCAATGAAACTGCTGGTACTGGCCAACCAAGCGCACACTAAGTTAGCTTGAGACATGGGTAGCACAAGGTAGATACCCAAGCAGCAAAGACATATTTTACAAAAATTTTTAATTTTAATATTGTTCTGTTACTGTGTGGACCATCACAAGTTACTCTATAAACTGAGTATGTATGGAATTAATGGAGTTGAACTTAAACTGCTCAAGTCATATCTTGAGGGTCGTATGCAAGTAGTCTGTATTAACGGTACTAGATCCAGCATTGGTAATCTAACTTGTGGTGAAACCCAGAGATCAATCCTAGGGCCTTTGCTGTATTTATTGATGATTGATGATTTACCACCTTGTTTGACTGCTGACTCAATTTTGTATGCTGATGACACAACTTTCTTAAATGTAAGCGACGATTTTTCTTATCTTTCTGAACTAGCCAAAAAAAAAAAAAAAAAAATACAATGTTACAAGCTGATTCTTGGTTCAGAGATAATGGTTTTTTACTTAATGAAAATAAAACCAATAATCTGTTTTGCAGTTTAAATAATATACCTGGTAATGTGGTGAATATTAGTCAAAAGGTTTTAGGTATTTGGCTGGATTGTAAACTATCCTGAAAACCTCATATAACAATTAAAAAATTATGTACCTGCAGATTACCTCAGAACTCCATATTTTGCCTTTTTCCATAGCATAATTAGATATGGTTTACTCCTTCGGGGTAATAGTAGTCATATATGTAACACTTTGAAACTGAAAAAAAAAAAAAAAAAAAAAAAAAAAAAAAAGGCTGTGAGGGTTTTGTCTGGTTCTAGCAATTTTGAACATTGTAAACCTCTCTTGGTAAAATTAAGAATTATGACTGTAATTAATTTGTATATCTATATGTTTTATGCTATACTAAGAAAAATCAAACGAAATTGATATATATATATATATATATATATATATGATATACATGGGCATAACACTCGGAACTGCAGTAAAATTGATGTACCACAGGCCAGATTAACTAAAACTTCATGGAGTTATAAGCACTTGGGTATGAGAACTTTTAACTTTTTGCCATCTGAGTATATTGCATTGGATCGTAATTTGTTTGAACATAGAATACATAACTTGTTATTGTCTACTCCATTTTATTCATTGCAAGAGTTTTTCGAACATAATAATTTAACTTATTAGATTTGTTACAATGTGTTTTTATACTTTACAATTAGTTTTTTCTAATTTTGTTGATATATGTATTTTAATTTCTTATAACTATTTGTATTATTTGTGTTTTGTAAACTTTGTGTATGTATGACTTTGTTAATGGCTGTATTACAGTTTTTTGACAGTAAAATCTCAATCCATACGGCAATATTTGTAAAAAAAAAAAAAATTAAATATCTTGAAAACGTTTCCTGAAAAACTTTCCTGAAAAAACCTGTTAAATATGTTATTATATAACTTATTACATTATTTTTAAAACTATTTTCAAACATTTGTTATATATTATACAAACAACATTTCATTAAAAATTTTTTCAAAACAATTTTTATAAAAATCATTATTTTAATAATTTTAGGTAGTAGAAAAGTAACTATAATAAACAATTTCTCGTAACTATTTTTGTTCCCGGTAAATGGCTCTGGTGCTGTTGCAGCGGTTTACTTGTTGCTGGAACTTTTTTTGTTTTCTGGTGTGATCTTGCGATTGACTGTCTTCAATTTACTCTTTCATTTACTCCTGAAAAGAGTTCTACTGTAGCCGCCGTCGGTGGCGGTACTGTATATTTCATGCATAGTGCTGCTGCGGCACCCCATTTGATTGCAAGTTTACTCTCTTTCGATATTCTCATTTGCCTAGCTGTGGATTCTTCTGGATCCTGAGGACATTTTTGTTTGTGCTGTTTTTGTGTTAAGTAACGATTTCTTTTACATTTTCGACTGTACGTACTGTGTACAGAGTTAAATTGCGTTTTTGGATGTACAGTTAAATTCCAATGCCAGGGACTGTGCCCCACAACGAGAGAAGAAGAAGAACTTCTGAGAAGTCATCCGTGTATGGCAAGTTAGAAGCAGTTGTCTTTGTCCGAAGACAAATTCCTCCAGCTCTTCCCCAGACCTCACTGTTTGGCGCGCTAATCGAGTACTAATCCAAGGTTAAATACCTTGGAGTCATGCTAGACTCCAAACTAACCTGGAAGGCTCATACCAATGCTAAGCTACGGCAGGAAAATGCCCGCCTAGCCCAGCTATACCCTCTCCTCAATAACAGCCACAATCTGAGCACTAAATCTGGTATCAGATTGTACTCAGCCCTAGTTAGACCTATATTGACATATGCAGCCCCAGCCTGGGGATATGCAGCAAAGTGTCATATGCACCCACTAACAGTGCTTCAAAACGAAGCCCTCAGAAGGGCCGCAGGAGCACCAATATAATTGCCCAATGTAGTCCTCTACAATGAACTGAACTATCCCCGGCTCACAGACCATATCCAGCACTTGACTCGCAACTTCTACAAAGCTGCAGCCAAGTCCACTTATCCCCTAGTGCGAGCACTAGGGAACTATAACCCAGCAGTGCGCATGATGCTCAAAATTCTGAAACACATCTTGTGCGAAAAACCACTGTAAGCTTCACAAAAGAAGATCACCAGGGTGGAGAAGAAGCCGACTCCAAGAAGAAGTCGAAC
This sequence comes from Medauroidea extradentata, assembly GCA_003012365.1. Taxonomy (NCBI): domain Eukaryota; kingdom Metazoa; phylum Arthropoda; class Insecta; order Phasmatodea; family Phasmatidae; genus Medauroidea; species Medauroidea extradentata. Next base: position 10,208 of record PNEQ01080181.1, read on the forward strand.
CAACCTGGGAATCAAGAAAAACTCGCCAACTTGCTCAAGCGAAAACTGCAAATTGCTTAAATATGCTAATGCATCGCGGTATCAGCCATGGCATTTCGCAGAGAGTGTATAGCCCAGTGAGGGCTCTCGTATTGCACAACCGAGCCATGGCTGCGCATAATTAGATATGCACTGACCTTCTATCAATGCATTGCAGAATCAGTCATGGCACCGCAGAGAGCACATGGCCCAGCGAGGGCCCTCGTCTTGCACAACTAAGCCATGACTGCGTGGTAGGTATAAAGCAATTAGATATGCATTGATCATCCATCAATGCATCGCGAAATCAGTCATGGCACCGCAAAGAGCTTATGGCCCAGCGAGAGCTCTCGTACTGCACAACCTAGCCATGGCTGTGTGATAGGCGACAAGAACCTCTCACCTAAAATGGGACCGTGGGCACTTATGCCCGCCCTTCGGGAAACTTAGGTTACTTCCCTTGGTTAAGTAGAGCTAAGCTTAATTTAAGTTTTTCTTTTACAACTGGATCACGAGCCCTCCCTGCTCGCCTTTAATTTTCGTCTTCTAACACAACTAACACAAAACATATTACACATAGCATGAATCCTATCTTTTCTATCTAACATGGAGAACCCACCTCGCATGTCTACCATCATGGGTTTCCTCCTGCTACCTCGCTGGTTTACCAAGATCCTTTACGGGATTAGCTCCCAGTTAAATCTGAGGGAAGTGCCAGGCCACAAACGCTGGCTTGGTGCTTCATAACTTCACAGTAGGCCATTCGAGCCATGTTCCTCCCTAACCCAAGCTGCATGCAGTAGTTAGAGCGTATAGGCTGCAGGCCTGGCATGCTGCTACCCCTCCCGCTCCCTCCTAACTCCTAGTAGTTAGACACTAGCCTAGGGTGCGCCCCTTCTGGGCCACCAAAATGTGTATGGGCGTGTAGGTGAATGCTGTGTGATTCATAAGTTTCACCTGCAGCACGTGGCTGTATTTTCCTGTGTGCTTAGGACCAGTTTTTGGAAAGGATTCGTCATATATTTACTATATAAATTAAAAAAAGTTGCTATATAAAATTTTTTTCTTCGTATGGTTTGATAGCTGTATGTTTTTTTAAAAGATGTCACTGTATTGCTATATTACTTTTAACATATTAGTATAATCTTATATTTGTAAATGTTATTATTAATTTAATTTTTGTTAATAGAGGTGTCACCTGCATGTACATTATAATCACGTGACACATTCCATAGCCCTATGGCTCTAGCCATAATTTTGTGGTCAAAGAAACAAGAAATAAATAAATAAAAAATGTAAAATTCGGTTAAATATAATTTGGGAAATATTTGAAACATTATTGAAAATGTATTTAATATATGTAAACAATATTTCTGTAAAATGTTTTTGCAATGTTTTTTTAAACAATTTAATAGTGGTTAATACAATCATTATTATAATATTTTATAAGCATTTCTATAATATGTTTCAAAATATTAAAATAACTTGCCAACAAAACCTTTCGAAAGCCAACGGCTGCAATGCAACATGTGATGTTTGGAAGAAATTGGTTTGTTTATTTTTTTTTTACCCTCGTTATTAATTTTTGGTCGAATGATAAGAATCTGACGTGCGCTGACACACACGCATCTATCAGCGACCGTTGGCACATCGCAGCATGCCACAGTAATGGTATTCACACGCCAGTTATAGGAACATGCCCAACTCAGCAAGCCGACTGATGGCGACAACTAGAGGGCTACTTTAATATCGCCACGTGGGTAATACTACAGAACAAAAGGAAGTAAAAGGAGCCATTACAAAACCATACTCAGGCAGCACACACACCTATAGCACCCATCGAGGAGTCCGGGCATTGGTCGTTTCTGTGGGCATTGAGCAGTTGCTGTACACAACGTGTTCAATTGCCGAGACACCAAGGTACGGAAACAGACTGTGTGACGTTGGGAAAATATGGGATGTTCCGGGCGTTAGGGATGACGGCCACGCGACACCGCGGCTCCTGGGCCTTCGCGTTCGTACTGCATCCATCGTGTAAGGACAATAGTAACTTCATTTAATCTGTTTAGTACGAAACTTTACGTAGTCCAACCAAGTGACGTACCCAGGAGCAGTGCTGCCCCAACCTCGTAGACTCACAGTTCGCCCGAGGATTTATGTTCATTTTAGTGTTATAGTCGCCCAATACCGTGGTTCACGCTATTCGCCACCCTCAGGCGTCGAGAGCGGGATCCGCTTCACGTACGTGAGTCCATGTTGTTTTACGTTATCGGGAACAATAAACGTAGTCCAGACGTACGTTTTGTGTGATCTCGAGCGTTGCCCCGTCTGGGCATTTCGGGGAGCTGAACCCTTCCTGTTAAAATCAGCACCTTGTGGGTTCAACACCCACGTCAACCAAGGACGTGGAGGACGCAAAGTGGTGCTGCCACACGGGCGGTAGACCCATGCCCCAGCAGCAGCCGGCAGCCCACGGAAAGTTGGGCTGGAGAGCCCGACACTCGCTTAGGGTCCTGGTAATGGCACTGAGGCACCTACTTTTCCCTTTGGCCTCGCCACCGGCACGTCAAATCGTTAGAATATATTTTCTGATTTCCTGAGAGCTAACTAGTTCTTCTGTAACCATCGCCGAGGGCGGTTCGGATTTTTGCATCCTGTGTCGGGTATTCGGCACACGTTTAATGTTTGTGCAGTGTGCCAACCTTCATGTGAATTATTTAGGTACATACACCTCAAAATTCGGGTACATTCGGGTATGGTCGCGTTTAAATTCGGGTAATTTTACATGTACCTTCAAAATAATCTGTATTTTCAAGTAGTAACACGTAAATAATCACTACAAAGTATTTTCAAAACTACTTGCCCACAACACCTCACATGTTTCGTATTAATATAACACTCACAACACTGAATATAACATTTCTGGTATTATTTTGATATTCTTTCCTTAGCTTTGCTTTTTAAAACAATTTTTCTTAACATTTGACTATTTTCATACCACGATATAAACTTGTGAAAAAATCATACTAATGATGAAGTAAATTTATTCGAAATGCCATTCTACGCCCAACCACGGCCCAAATTAATAATTAATTTATTCATTTTAAAGCCTCCGAATACACACAACATATGTGACAGGAATTGTCAATTACGGAACGTTATTAAAACCAAACGTTATTGCAAAATTTTAAGTGTTCAAATATGGCGGCGAATGTTTCTCTATAAATATACACACTCACAGATGTAATTTGAAACAAAAATTAAGTTACTGTTTATCTTAAAACTAAACAATTAATACGGGTCAGGGTAATATAATTTAGGTCTGGCAACTTCCTAATATTTTTGACTCGCTTACTGAAGCTCGCGGCGGCTTGCGAACTAACGGCGCTAGTAGTAGGTTGACCCAAAACAAATACGTTTTTTCCATAAGAAAACATGTAAACAATGTGCAGCGAGTGTTTTAAAAGCGAAGTTTTGTGTGTTACAGAGTTTGTACGACAATAATTCGCGCATGACAAACAAACTATAGTTACATTTACTCACTACCGGGATATTCGTTTCCGAAAACGTCAAATAAATATAACAAAGTGGCTAACTTTGAAGAGGTAGTCTGGAAGGCATGTTCGCAGTGAAAAGGAATTGAAGTTAAATTAAATTAGTGTTGTGTCGGCCGATTATTAACGGAATGAGATAATAACAAATTTCCATGGAATACTTTTTTGTGTGGTGAAGTTTAGGGTTATTTTAGCTATCTGAAACATATGTTCTGGAAGTGGTTTCAGAGGCTGGAATGACCCCATTTTCCTTGATTATTGAACAACTTATTTGAGAGAATATGTGTAAGTAATTATGGAAATAAACCTTTGTCGTCTCTTACAAAAATTTGTTTAGCTCCGCATGAAGTTACTCCCTTGTGAAATTAAATACACATTGAAGATTTTAAAAATTGTCATCTCGTTTTATATATATTTCGTTGTGGAAAATGCATAAAATTAATTCTAGTTGCCTTTTAGGTGATTGTGTTTACAGAAAAAATAATTCATAAACTAGCGTATCACTAATGTTTTGTATCAAACAGGCTATTATCTCACGTTGTTTTTAAATTCTGTTGAATTAGACCAACACACTTAAAACAATTCGAGGAGAGAAGAATCTGATACTTGGTGCCTACTTGCAACATTAAATAATACATTTGAACTATGTGAAATCTGTTATCAGAGTTAAATTTATTAGCTTGTGTATATGTAAACAGTCTAAAAGGTTCTGCAACTTTTTAAGACCAGAAAAAGTAAGCTATTTGAATTTTAATTTCGAGGCATGTACCTTAATATTACTTTATTCAATACCACAGCACATACATTAGCTACTAGTAATAAAGTCTTAAATTATTTCTTGCAAGTAAATTTATCATGTTGCACAAAAAGTTGAAATAGAATTACCTAAAATAATAACATTAATGTAATAGGCCCACTGGTTATTATGAAACATGAACATAAACAAATAAAGTGAAAATATTTTTTATAGAAACAAATCCAGTAATCATGTGGGACTGTGCTGCAGCTAGTGGCCCACTGTTGGTTAGCGAAGAATTACCGCAGTAACCTTTTCCTTTTCCACGATCCTCAGCAGCTGATTGCATGCATTCATATTTTCTTGCTATACATAATGTCATAATGCCTAACAGACAAGTTTTTTGATTACTAAAACCATTCTCTAGCATAAGAGACAATAATAAAACATGAACCCTCATTCACATCACATAAAATATGTTCGCAGATAATGGTATTAATAAAAATAATAATTTCACTTGCATTTTGGTAACATCCCAGTGGCAAGCTGTACTTACCCTCTTTTGCATTCACCTTTCTTGAACTTTCCAATTCCAACCCCCCTCATTTCCACTAACTTCTCCGAAATCAAATTCCACTCCCCTCACCAACCCTCTAAGCATTGACTGCCTACCCTGCTCTGTTCTACTCAACATCTCCTGAATCTTCTCACTATTATTCCCACTTCCTCTGTACTCTGCCTTATTTGACAGGCAGCCTAACATACCTCAGCCTCCCTCTCCATTCACCGCTCTGCAAATCCTGACCAGCCTGTCAATTCTTCTCCTTTCCTTCAACGAGTTTCACACCAGTTCCTTCAGCATCACTGATGGCTAAAATTCCCCTTCGTCCTCACCAGCCTGCCCTTGCTGTCTTCTATTCCATATACGGGTCCCACTCTGTTACTGTGTGCTCTAACATTGGTTGTACCATTGTAGTATATACACATTTTCTTTAACTACACTACTATCACCCTTCATTACCCTTCCTACCATTCCTAGAGAACTTCTCCTAAAATTATAAACTGTGTTTATAACTAAAATGTCATACAAGACTTTTAAACTTTTAATTTATGAAATCTGAAATTGGTTGGTTTAATTTTTCATACTGTCATAGCACAAGTGCCACACAATTAAAGGGTGATACAATAGAAACATTGAAAAAACTTTTTACAATATTAAAAAGCTCATATCTGGAATTACTTTATTATAATTTAAAAGCCTATTTTTATTTTATCTTCAAAAGTTTTTTTTTTATTCCTTGTAGATCAAAATGATCTTGGGATGTAGAAGTTGTCAACCCTGCCAGCACAGCAAGTCCCCAGGATGTCCTAGGGACATCCTATGAGGATATCCGGGTACATGCGATCCTTGGGATGTCCTAAGGATGGATATTTCGGATGTCCGAGAGCTCCGAAAAACCTGGTCCCTAGGACGTCCCAAGTACCTCCTTGAAAAGTACATCACATCCCAGGAAGCTCCTTGGAAGATGAATTTGGGTCATCCTAAATTCCTCATTTGGGGAGCTCCCAGGGATGTCCTTACTGGGAGCTCCCTGGGATGTCTGAGCAGGAGCTCCCTGGGATGTCCGAGTAGGAGCTCCCTGGGATGTCCGAGCAGGAGCTCCCTGGGATGTCCGAGCAGGTGCTCCCTGGGATATCCGAGCAGGAGCTCCCACGGACGTAGTGAATTTCTAAGCAAGTTCCTAATATGACCACTAGATAGCTCACGATATTATTTAAATATACATGAGGTTTGTTGCAATTAATTTAGTAAATAATTCATAACATTAATATATGCCTTAAGAAATTGGTAAATTTATTAATTTCGACACACATATTTTATTATTACTGGTAGACTTTTGGAAGTTGAAGCATTTAAAAAATGTTATTACAGACTAATTGTTTATTCAAAAGATTTTAAGAGGCTACATTAACAATATGTGTATTTGACTGTGTGTTAAATACTAAGTTTACATATAACCAAAACAAATACATTTGTTTTCTTTTGTGTTGAATACTAAACTTTTACTTTTGCTGCTGGAAGGAGCTCCTAGGGATGTCCCAGGGATGCATTTAATACAGGTCCCAGGGAGCTCCTAGGGATGTCTCAGGGATGTGTTAAATACAGGTCCCAGGGAGCTCCTAGGGATGTCCTGGGGATGCATTTAATGCAGATCCCAGAGAGCTCCTGAGGATGTCTTGGGGATGTGTTTATTACAGATCCCAGGGAGCTCCTAGGAATGTCCCAGGGATGTGTATGCCAGACATCCTAGGGATGTCCGTAGGTAGTACTTTTCCATGAACTTTTCCTACATAAAAAGGACTTGAAATGAACTTCCCTAGGACGTCCTAGGGACGACAGTTCCCACATTCTATGGATATCCTCAGGATGTCTGTGTGCTGGTAGGGAAGTACAGAGATAAGAGACTAGGACGTCATACAAAAAAACACAAGTACAGTTACTTGTTACAATATAAATTTCATCAAATTGTTGACATATAAAACAACAGCATGTTAATATAATGCTATAATAGTGAATGCAGGTAGTAGGCAAACAATCAACATGCAATTGGTAGGTGCGCAGCACATCGACGGGCCATAAACTGCCTGATGCTGGACTACAAAACAGCTTGCTTGTTGAATACAAGGGGATGTCCTTTGAGGAGGGCTTTACACCTCTTTTCAAAGAGTTCAGTAATTGTTTGTCGCGGGACAATATGGCGTCCGTTCGGAAGTCGGGTCGTGCAACTGGCGATACAAATTTTATTCTAAAGGATGCTAAATGTGGTAAATGCGACAAAAACGTACGGAACGGTAGGTATTCTATGTGATAGCTGTGATACATGGTACCACTTTAGTAAGTGCTGCGAAGTGGAAGATCGCCATATTCCAAAAAATTAGTGGCATTGTGCCACGTGTGCAATGGGACCTAGTGACGATCAACGCGTTGCAAATAGTGAAGAAACAAATCGTGGTGAGTACACTAGTACCTATCATACAAATGTTAACCGAAGAAATTGCTTCGTTGAAAGAGATAATCAAAATCCTAACCTACGAACTCTCCACTAGCAAAACATCGAGTCGTGAAAAAACTGCAACCCCATGGACGAAGAAGCCAACAGGCCAAACTCATGGACCACCACCTCAAAATTCTCCATCAAATGGTATTCCTCTAACAAATCGGTTTTCCATCCTGGCTTCGCAAAATTTTCCACATCTCACACTCTCAGCTGAAGACTGTAAACGTAAGAAGTCACGCCCTAGAAGTCTAGAAAACACACCAAGGAAATATATTGCTCAACACGGGAAAGAAAAACCAAAACAAAGGAATGTGAGCCAAGATCAAAACACCACCAGGAAGATGCAACAAAAAAGTAAGTTAACTTCAGTGCCGGCAGTCGCACCCACTATTTCAAAACAGAATCATAAGAAGAATGTGTTGATTTTAGGTGACAGTCACGCTCGGGGTACTGCCGTGCACCGGTGGTGCCTGTTGGATAGGGCGATGGTGGCGCGCAGCGGCGATTACTTGGACTTGTTGTCAGCTCGAGGTGTAATTCTTGCAGGTTCTCCTTGTAAATGTTGCTGTTTTGTCGTGGTGCTCCCACCTCGCTGCCCTGCGCCACCCGCCTGTGAAGTGGAAACAGGCTTGATTCGATAGTGCACCTTCGAGCCCCAGCAACTCCCCTGTTTGGACTCCACCGGCTGCGCAGCGGTGTGAAGTGGGTTACATATACTGAACCAATACATCTATGTACTTCAAGATTAGCGACCTCTTAAAGAAAATGTGTGCCATGTTTTGGAGTAATTTATGATTGCACTGTTGTCTACTTGAAGATGTGCACGTTTACACAGAAATATTACTTGTTTTTGGATACACTAACTGAACATATACAATGACTTCGTACAGGATCAAGGTTGTAAGCGTCGATGTGCATGTGCACTTGAGAACTGCTTTCTGCCTTTCTGGACTGTTTTTTTTTTCGGGCGGAGGTTGCACCGGTGGTGCCTGTTGGATAGGGCGATGGTGGTGCGCAGCGGCGATTACTTGGACTTGTCGTCAGCTCGAGGTGTAATTCTTGTAGGTTCTCCTTGTAATAGTTCTGTTTTGTTCCTACCTCTGTGGCTTCCCTCTCCTCTTTTTCCCTCTCCACTGGCGCATGCGCAGGGACGAGCCCTGGCCAGGTGAGTCGTTGTAGCATGTGGCCAGTCCTTCTCTAGCCTCTGGTCT